>MU730455.1:35358-95547 GCA_026770625.1 Nicotiana glauca
AATGAAAAGAAAGAAAAGCAAAAAGACAAAAAGAATGTTCAATGTGAAAAAGAATAAAAAGGGATTTAAGAAAAGCAATGAATGAAAGGCATGGAAAGTTGAAAAAGGAGAAAAGGTGTGAAAAGCACAAGAAAGAGTGACATGGTATCTCCCTAACCCCTAAGAAAGAAGTGAAATGACTCAAAGAGTCAAGTGAATTGTGCCAAATGAATCAAAAGAAGTTCTTAAGGGAAGATGGAACCCACTTGAACAAAAAACATGACCTACCCTGAACCAAAAGCCTTCATAATGACTCCACAAAAGCCCTATATGACCTTGAGTCAAATGAAGCTTACATTAGTGGATAATTACATAAGGGGCAAGCATATGGTACTTACAGCCGGACTTATGACCTTTCCTTGAGAGAGATGAGTGAATTTCCAATAACCTCATTTTATGTGCCAATACTCTAAAGGTGAGGTTTTCTTAGGGAGAGTTGAGGATGTGTGAGTTTGCGATCCACAATGATCAAAGTAATTGAAAGACTTCTTCGATGTGTTGAGTCAACTCTGATGCTCTTGTGTGGCACTTGATCCATGGTTGTTCAAAGAGTAAATGTTGTTAATGGTTCATTTGTATTGAGGGCAATTGTTAGTCCCAATTGATGCTAGTTAAGGTTGCTTGAGGACAAGTAAAAGCTTAAGTTTGGGGGAGTTGATAACTAGGGATTTTGACACATTTTATACCCTTTTTTGCTTATGCTTTGATTATAAATTCATACAAAATAGTCCCAAAAGGCTCATAAGTTGTGCTTGATTGCAGGTTTGATTAACAAAGTGACAAGATGTAAAAGATCGGCACAAAAGGAGTGAAACCTGCACAAGTATCAAAGAAAAGACAAAACTCAGAAGAAACAAGCCTAGTGCGGCCGCACTACACTTTGTGCGGTCTGCACTAGGGAGATTCAGAGAGTTAGATTTTCAGGCACCAAGGCAGTGCAGCTGCAGAGGGTCTTGTGCGGTCCGCACTGAAGGCACCGCAGCAGCAGTCGATTCTCTGCGGTCTGCGGTGTGAAGATTTAGAGAGATGCTAACTTCAAGATATGAAGCACGTGTGGTCCACAGTCCATTCTGCGCAGACCGCATTAGAAGCCTCTACGGCTGTAGTCCATTCTGTGCGGTCCGCGGAGCCTGGATTCAGAGAGTCAAAATGTTAAGTTCAAAAGCCTAGTGCGGCCACACACCATTTTGTGCGGTTCACACTGACCCCGCAGGGGCAATTTTGTCCAGTTTTTCTAGCTAAGTATAAATAGAATAATTTTCCATTTTTAGGGTATCAGATATTAGAATACTGTAGCTGCGCTTGTGAGACGATATTTCTTAGCCATTTTGGGCACTTTTACTTAGTTTTAATCATTGAATCTTTGTATTTAGTTTAGTAATTAATTAATATGTCTTTCTCTTCGTCTATTTCTCTGATTTTATCTTCAAGCATGAGTAGTTAGACCCATTAGCTAAGGTTGTGGCTCAACCTTAATGTGGGTAATTGATGGGTGTTGTGATTTAAGGTTAGATTGACCATGGGTGTTTGTTATTTGGGTCAATTTTATGGTTTAATTTACGAATTAGTGGTTGCAAGCACTAGTTTGTGCTAAGTTGACCTGGGCTCTTCCTAAGAAAGAGAGCCTAAGTCTCCAAAATTGACTTAACAAGGAATTGGGATGGACTCAAGAGATTTGATAGTCCCAATTAAAGGTTTAAACCTCGAGAGAGTAATTATCCGACTTGAACCCTAGTTGTTTGGCCAAATATGCATCCCCAATTGGTCTTGAGAAAGTCAATTGGGCAAAACCACTCTTTCTACCAAGAGGTGTAGAGTGGGTAGTATCGAGCAAAGGTTATAACATATTCCCCAATCATGCCAACTGTGCCTTAGATGCAATTACCCATCAATTAGCCACCTAGGTAAAAGTCACTACCCTAGTGCCTTTTAAAGCATTAGATACAATTTGTAGCAATTCATTCTTTGTTTAATTTAGTTGCAATTATAATTTGTATTTTGATTATAGTAGAGTATAAAGAAAAACCAAAAATGAATAGAAGTGATATTTAGAACAAATACGCAATTCAAACCTAAATAGATACTCGACACCATTTCTAGCTTCCTGAGGAAATCGATCCCTGCCCACAAATCATGTAAAAGCTATTGCGATCCTCTCTCGCTACTTTTTAGTGGTGCGAAGTAGGCTACGGTCAATGACTAATTTTTTGGCATATGATGGCGCTAGCTGGATTTGCTCCAAATTTTTGAGGACCCTCCTCAAAATTCTACCCCAATTTCTAATTTTGGGGGGAAATTGAAATTTTATTATGATATGACTGAACTCATAAGGCTGCCTACATATCCCCTCTTAAACGAGAATCAGGTCAAGCATATTCAATAACATCAGAAAAGAAATGTGAAATAATCTAGGCATGGTATCTCTTGACTACATCTGAATTGATTGGTTTTGGCCTGATTTCTTCGTCCATTTCTGCAAGTATGAGTGCTCCTCGTGTCAGGACCTTGTGAACCTTGTACGAACCTTGCCAGTTGGGAGAGAATTTCCCTTTGGGTTCATCTAAGTCTAGGATGATAGCCTCAGTACTATAAACCAGCATGTAGGGGGTTGCCCCGGTTGATGTTCGATCTATGGTGCGATACCCTAACAGGGAAAATGGTAACTTCCCATGCCACTGCTTGTGATTCTCTACCATTTTCCTTAGTATCTTCTTAATGTTCTTATTGGTGGCCTCTATGGCTCTATTCATCTGAGGTCTGTAGATGGTGGAATTCTTGTGCTTGATTTTGAAAGATTCACATATCGCTTTCATCATACCACTATTGAGGTTGGTGGCATTGTCAGTAATAATGGACTCAAGAACTCCGAATCAGCATACAATATGTTCCTTGAGAAAAATTAGCGACGAATTTTTTGGTCACATCCTTGTAAGATGTAGCTTCTACCTATTTTGTGAAGTAATTAATGGCAACCAGAATAAATCGGTGTCCGTTTGAAGCCGTGGGCTCAATCGGACCAATAACATCCATTCCCCAGGCAGCGAATGGCCAAGGTGAGCTTGTTGCATTGAGCTCATTTGGTGGCACTTTTATCATGTTGGCATGTACTTGACATTGAAAGTATTTGCGGACATACTGAATACAATCCATCTCCATGGTCATCCAAAAGTAACCTGCCCTGAGTATCTTCTTGGCCAGAACAAAACCATTCATGTGCGAGCCACATGCCCCTTTATGCACATCCTCAAGTAGCTTAGAAGCTTTCTTTTCTTTGACACACCTTAGAAAACCCAAATCCGGAGTTCTTCTATACAAGTTCCCTCTACTGTAAAAGAAGTGATTTGACAATCTCTGCAGCGTGCATTCCTAAATATGATTTGCATGCTCCGGGTATTCTCCTTTTGATAAGTACTCCTTGATGTCATGGAACCAAAACTTTCCATCTGCTTCTTCCTCAGCATGAGCACAATATGCTGGCTGATTAGGGATCCTCACCGGAATGGGATCAATATATTTCTTATCTGGAGGCTCTATCATTGATGACAAAGTTGCTAATGCATCGGCAAAATCATTACAAATTCTGGGCACATGTCGGAATTCTATCTTCGTGAACCTCATTTTCAATTCCTGCACATGGTGCAGATATGTCAATATCTTGGAATTCTTGGTAGCCATTCTCCTTGTACCTGGTGCACAAGCAAATCTGAATCGCTGATCACCAACAACTCCTGAATGTTCATGTCAACTGCCATGTTGAGCCCTTATATGCAGGCCTCATATTCTGACATGTTATTGGTGCAGGGAAATCTGAGTTTAGCAAATACGGGATAATGCTGACCCATTTCTGATAACAAGACTTCTCCAATGCCTACTCCTTTGAAATTTGCGGCTCCGTAAAAGAAAACCCTCCAACCATCATATGTTTCCATAATGTCTTCTCCTACGAATGATATTTCTTCAACAGGAAAATACATTTTCAAGGGTTCGTATCCTCCTCCTACCGGATTTTCAAAGAGGTGATCAGCCAATGCCTGTCCCTTGACTAATTTTTGAGTTACTTAGACGATGTCGAACTCACTCAGTAGTATCTTCCATTTAGCCAACTTCCCCGTAGGCATGGGCTTCTGAAATATGTACTTCAGAGGATCTATCCTGGATATGAGGTATTCTGTGTAGGCACAGAAATAATGCCTCAACTTCTAGTTGTCAAGGTTAAAGCACATCAAGTGCGTTCAAACAGAGAATACCATGCTTCATAGGGTGTGAACTTCTTGCTCAAATAATATATGGCCTGCTCCTTTCTTCCTAACTTATCATGTTGTCCTAAAACACATCTAAAGGCTCCATCTAACATGGATAGATAAAGTAGCAAAGGTCTTCCTAGTTCTGGCGGGACCAGAACTGGTGGTATGGACAGGTATTCCTTGATCTTGTCAAAAGCTTTCTAACAATCCTCGGTCCAACTTGTCTCGGCATTGTTTCTTAGTATCTTGAAGATGGGTTCACATATTACTGTGGACTGTGCTATGAATTGACTGATGTAATTAAGCCGTCTAAGAAGCTCATCACGCCCTTTTTTCTTTTAGGTGGTGTAACTCCTGAATAGCTTTGACTTTTGTCGGATCTAATTCGATCCCTCGACGACTGACAATGAATCCCAATAACTTTCCTGCAAAAACCCCGAATGCACATTTTGCGGGGTTCAACTTCAAATTGTACCTCTTGAGCCTGTCGAAGAATTTTCTCAAGCCTGCTATGTGATCTGCAACCCTCTTGGATTTGATAATGACGTCGTCCACATATACCTTTATTTCTCAATGTATCATATCATGGAAAATGGTCTTCACGGCTCTCATGTAAGTAGCCCCAGTATTCTTTAGACCGAATGTCATCATCTTATAACAGTTTACACCCCAAGGCGTAATAAAAGTTGTCTTCTCGGCATCTTCTTCATCCATCCAGATCTGGTGATAACCTGCAAAGCAATCTACAACGGACTGAAGTTTATGCTTGGTGCAATTATAGATCAAGATATGTATATTTGGCAGCGAGAAGTCATCTTTGGGACTTGCTCCATTTAAATCCCGATAATCAACACATACTCGGACCTTCCTATCTTTCTTTGGAACTGTCACAATGTTAGCTAACCATGTCGGGTACTCGACCACCTTGAGAACCTTGGCTTTGATCTACTTGGTAATTTCCTCCTTGATTTTTAAACTCATGTCTGGTTTGAATTTTCTGAGTTTCTGCTTGACTGGTGGACACATGGGATTGGTAGGCAACTTGTGAGCCACTATAGATATGCTTGAACCGGTTATATATTCATACGACCATGCGAAGATGTCCTCATATTCCTTTAGAAAACGGATGTATTCTTCCTTCTCTGCTGGTGACAAATGAATGATGATACGGGTCTCTTTAACAGTTTTGGCGTCTCCCAAATTTACTGCTTCTGTTTCGTCCAAGTTGGATTTAGGCTTGTTCTCAAAATTTTCAACTTCTCTGATAATTTCCTCCGCTATTTCATCTTCTTCCTCGTGTTGCATTGCCTCATTAAATGTCACAGTCACTGGTTCATCAGGAAAAGTAATAATAACACTGTAGAAGGGAAAAGTATAAAAATAGTAATGAGTAATGATAAATGACAAATGCATTTGATTAAAACTGAGAAAATTGTTCAAACAAAAGCTTGGCTCGGTAGATCGAGCATTTATTTGAAATAGAGAAATCTTAAAACAGAATTGCTAGAAAATTTAAAATGCCTAGAACAACTATAAATTCTGCCAAGCTACCCAGGGACTTGGCGGGCTCGGGATAGTGTGGCGGTCCAGTTTCTGAGAACAGCTCCCTTTGCCGCAATCTAAATTGTGAGGCCTTCTTCCTCCTCCTCCTCAATTATGGCACTGCAGTCAATATCCTGGTCTTCCAAGAACATATCACTCAGCCCAGCTAGTGCTTCTTCTTTAGCAGTTTCCTATACTATGTCAGCCTGATGGAAGGCTTGTCCTAAACAGGGTACCGGTTACTTAAGAGGGTAATGCGGTCCACGCTATGGAGGCGACCACTCCCTATACTCTTGCCATGTATACTGGTACCCGAGCCCAAAGGTGGTACCATGGTTTTTCAATAGTATTGGCTTGGTGATGCCCTGGAGGTTCTTTCCCAACCCCTTGCCGGGTTCGTATCCGTACCATGATAGTATGCTTTCTATTTTGTTACTACACCACTTATCCTTCTCGACGGCATTGAAACATTCAATGTGATGGTAGGTTTCCCCTCCTAGCCTATTTCTATATCTAATGGCCGGAAGGGTTTGACTGGTGTAGATAGGGTTACTCCCGTCTCCATGAATGATTACCTCCTGACGGTTCCATTTGAATTTTATGACTTGATGTACTGCGAGGAGCACGGGTCTAGCAGTATGGATCCATGGGTGGCCTAACAAAATATTATATGAGGTTGGAATGTCAAGCACTTGGAATTAAACATCGAACCAAGTTAGCCCCATCTGCAAGCAAAGGTTGATCTCCTTGATGGTGGCCTTTTGGGACCCATCGAAAGCTTTCACATTCATGCTTCTGATCTATATTTCATGGAAACCCTTATCCAACCTTTTTAGGGTATCGAATGGACAAATGTTTAGGATCAAACCTCCATCAACCAGGACCCTAGCAATGACTCTTCAAATTGTACTGTAATGTGCAATGCTCGATTGTAATTCAGACCTTCCGACGGCAGCTCATCATCGTGGAAGATAATCTTATGGCTCTCCACCCCCTAACCGATCACTTTGGCCATTTCTCTACCAGTGATATTATTGGGTACATAAGCCTCGCTCAGTACTTTCATCAAGGCATTCTTGTGTGCTTCTTAATTCTATAATAGCAACAGGATATATATATATATATATATATCTGAGCAGAGACTTTATTCAAGTGATCAATACCAGAATACTCTTTCGCCTATACTTTCCTCCACGGGTCATCCGGCCCCGGTCTCAATGACAGGTTGCCTAACAGTGGCATCCTTACTTGAACCTCCTAGGTGTTCAAGTGTATAGACCATTCCAGTTCTAGTCATTCCTTGTACGACATCAGATTCCTCCATCTTAGTCTCCCCTTTTTGCCGAGCCTCAGTGACATAATACCTGGGTATCACTTTTGAGTTGAACGGGGTGTGGTGGACACCGTCACAGTAAAAGGTGTGACCACTTCTACTTCAAATGGAACAGAGGTGGCTGCGGGAGGAGCTACTTCCACCTCAAATGGAACTGATGCAGTTACCTCAACATCAATAGGTGCCTGAGCCTGAACCACGACAGGATTAAGTGTAACTGTGACCTTAGAGTCATCGCCTTCTCAGATAAGCCCGATTGACCCCTCAAGTTCCCATTCCTCATTTATTTATATAACATGTACACTGCCACCTTTATGATATGGGAGGGGATTGTTGCGGACATTAGGTGTGGTTTTCTTTACTTGTATGTCCTTGTTGTCAATGAGTGTTTGAATTTTATCCTTCAATGTTCGGCACTCAGCAGTGGTGTGCCCTTTCATACTGGAATGGTACGCACATGTTTTGTTCGAATTGACCCATTGGGATGGATTTTCTTGTGCCACAGCGGGAACAAGAGTGATGTAACATGCGGCCTTCAACCTTTTATACAATTGGTCGATGGGCTCAGTAATGGCGGTGTATTGTCTGGGTGGCTTACGGTCGAAGTTGGGTCGGGGTCTTGGGTAATTTTGGTGATTTAGTGGTGATTGGAAGTAGGATGGTTGAGAATTATAGGTGTTATGGACAACGACTGGTTGGGAATATCAAGGAAATGAAGGTTGATATGTGGGTGGTGATACTTGGTATATAGGTAGTGATGCTTGTTATGTAGGTGGAGGTGTTTGGTATATAGGTGGAGGTGCTTGATATGTGAGTGGGGTTGCTTGATATGTGAGTGGGGGTTTTGGGCCCTGAGCCACCATTGCTTCCCCAATATCTCTTTTCTTCTATATGCCACCTGATTGGAGTGCCTTATTCGTGGCTTGCAATGCCTCAATTTTTTTACCATCCCGCCCTTGATTCCTTCCTTGATCCTTTCACCGAGCTTGATGATATCAGAGAATTTGTTATTCCCGATGACCACTAGTCTCTCATAATATTGTGGATCATGTGCTCTGACGAAGAATTTATTCATCTATTCTTCATCCAAAGCGGGCCTGATCTTGGCGGCTTCCGACCTCCAACGAGTAGCATATCGGAAAGTCTCAGTATGTTTCTTCTAAAGATTCTGAATGTAGAATACATCATGTGCATTCTCTATGTTGAACCTGAATCGGTCCATGAAATCTGACGCCATGTTTACCTAATTTGACCATTTCTTGGGATTCTGGCTGATATACCAAGATAGCGCGTCCCTTTTAGGACTTCTCATAAAAAACTTTATTTGAATCTTTTCATCTCTTCCAACCCCGACAAGCTTGTCACAGTAGGTCCTTAGGTGAACCCTAGGATCACCCGTACCATCGAATATTTCAAACTTGGGAGGCTTGTATCCTTCTGGCAATTCCACATATGGCTGTATGCACAGATTTTCGTAGTTCAAACCTTTTATTCCTCTATCGCCTTCAACACCTTGAACTCAGCTTGTTAACTTCTTGAGTTCTTCGTCCATGTTCTTAATGAGCAGGTCCTTTTCGGGGGGGTTCGATGCATAGGAGATTGGTTAGGTGGAATGTGGTACAGTTTTCAAGTATATGGGATTGCTCTGATGGGTACCAGGGACTTGGGTGTAGTGATGGTCATTGGTGGAGTTTTATGGATCGGGAATGAGTTGTGGTGTATTTTGGGGAGTGTGGCAGGTGGTGGCTGGAATTGGTTGATGATGATATTGTGGTGGAGTTGGTATCAACAATGGATTGATATTTTATGGTGGAGTCTCATATTGATTTGGTATGGTCGGATTTTGCGGCTGTTGCTTTTGTATAATTTGAGGAGGTGTTGGGTTCTTTGTGTCTTGTTGGTGGATATCAGGGACATTGAGGGTGAGTGATAAGTTTGTCAAATTGCGGACCTGCTCAAGTTCTCCTTGCAGTTCCAGTATCTTTTGTTCAAGTCTCAAAAATAGGTCATTCGGGACTGGGGTACTACGGCCGTCGGAAGTCTCTGCGTTCTCAATGTTTTCCTTTTGGATTCCACTTAAGTCATCCATCTTTGAATTTCCTTTGCTTTTTGTGTTGCTTGGCAGAGGAGGAGATGGAGGGCCTCTAGATCTGGTATGATATGCTCACGAGACCAGTATGGATGAACCAACTTATGGGCATGGAATAATAATAAAAAAAGTAAACAAAACAAAGGTAACAAGTTAGTGGGGATCCTGAAATGTTTGCAATATTAAACACATATTGCAAAATATAAACTTGTATCCTAATTTGGGAGCCTAGTTGTGCCCGAGGTAGGCCTAGCGATAAATACATTTGGAGAACTTCAAATGCCAATAAATTCCTAATTTCATAATATAAAAGTAGATGAATCCAAAAACGATACTAACAAGTTGCTACTGGCACTTGTCCTTATTACATTTTTTAAGAAAAGCGAATAATCCTAATCTATTTGGTCCTAAAAGGACCTTCCCTACATTCGATCTTCCGAACTCCATCATATAGATCCCCAGCTCGTGCAGTCCAAGCAGCAAGTAGGCTCGGGCCAAACGTCCTCCCTCAGCTCCTTCGGTATTCTGACAATATTCAATCCTTTTTATGGATTTGCCCTCTAGCTCCACTATTCCTCGCTCTAGGTATTCCAGTTTTCTGTTGGAAGTGACCGCCATCTCTTTCCATTCCTCAATCAACCTTGCATTATTTTCCTGTATTTCCTGGCACTTGACTTGGTTTCGGCTTCCTCATCTATGATTCTGTTTCCTCGATCGGTCCCTAGTGTCACCATCCCTTTCAGATCGTCCCCTAGCTAGGCCGGGTACAGAGGCTCGTACCCTATATGATATCGGTCCGGCTCAATGGTATTCTTATCCTCAATGATTTTGCAGTGCCCCATATGTTGGGCTTGGCACTTGTAAGGGACATCATCGTTTTGAAAGTCTGCCCTGAAGTGGCTCATCTTGATGACCCTTGGTACAACCTATTTTCTGCCTGCTCTCCTCACAACTCGCATACGGACATATGGATATATCCCTCTCAACCCGATCAACACCAAAAGCAGAGCATCCCTGGACATGATTATAAACTCGTCTGATGGAAACTATTCAACCATCGAGTACACATGTCCCTCGGCCAGATTGTCAAAGAACTCTACCCATTCACTGGCACTTTTCGGCTGAGCATATCTATCAGAAATGTAGGTCATCTGCTTAAGGTGATGGAAAGCAATTTGGTCGTTCCAAGCCCTTTGTAGAAATTCTTGGCGATAGCGACCCTTTTGGAGATGTTCTAACAACCATAACTGCAGCAATAAGTGCAACCCTCAAAATGCTGGACCCCTCTTTCACAGCGTTCCAGGGCCCTGTAGATATCAACTAAGATTATGGGGACTATGGTATATGTGTGTCCATTAATCCCATCCATCAGAGTTTTGGCGACCATGGCCAACCCAGTGTGGATTCTTCCCTTTTTCATTAGGAAGACTATCATCCCCTGGAAGCATACAATGAATACGAACACTCTACGGTGGATGTGACCTAGTGAAGTGAGGGCGATCTCATCATGGTAAGTGCGGAAAGACTTGCTATGGCCATACCTATTATAGAGATATTCGAAAGGTATGTAGGATTCCTTCAGGCATGCTAGGTCGACATTCTTTTTTAGTCTCATCATCTTCGAAAATCCCTACCCGTACGGTTTTCTAGCACCAAAAGCCCAGGACTATCCCAAGTTAACCTTGCAAGTCCTCCTATTTCCTCTAGAAGCAGTATCATTTCTATGCCGCCGAAACGGAACGCCGCTCTTTCACTATCCCAGAATAGGGTAGCAGACTCGATCAATTTGTTGTTTGGTTCAATGTCTAATAGGGATGGCAAGTTACCCAGGTACTTTTTCACATGCTTCTTGTCACTTGAGGAGAGATCTTCCCACCAATCTAGAAAAAATGGAGGGACATTGCTAACCGTACCAAATCTGGGGACCCGTGCCTAATTTTCTGCAAAATAAAGGGTTTGGCCTTACCCCCAAAGGATTCGACTATTTATACATTTATGATCAGCATATCGGAGTTTAGTTCTCCAAATTAATTCACAGAACGTGGTTGAGTCTGTTGGGATTATGGAAAACCTGATGGACTTTGGATAAGGCTTATCTTAAAGGATTATTATGTGGACAACACAACTGACCCGACTAGGTTTGACCATAATGCATGCACAATTCAAACAGAGTAAGGTTTCTATGGGGTTTTAGACTGGTACCCTCAAGCGGACAACTTGAGGGGGAAGGCACGAAACCTTCGACTGCACCGTTGATCGACTGGTTTTACCGCAAATAAGCCTTTTTCGAATTTAAGGGTAGTAAATAGAAAGAGCACAACCACTCATTAAAGCGTTGCTGTAGGATTTGATATGCACGAGTGGAATATGATGTGGAGCATGATTTATGCAGCAATTAATAACATGTAGTCAGGTATTTTCACGTAGGAAAAAATAAATACAGTATTGAAATAATTGAAAAAAGAGTTACAGGAAAATAAAACAAATTGACAAGTCAGTTTTATGGATAAAGAATCATAAATGCTTAAAAAACGGACAGTTAAATTCAAATAAGGGAGAAGGGTACGGGATAAATCATGCTTGGACTAATTCATAAGTTCATTATGGTAAGAGCCTAAAAACATCCCCAGTAGAGTCGTCATGCTATTGTGCCTCCTTTTTTTTCTTTTCCTCGCGGGGAGAAGTCTGGGTTTTGATATTCATGGGGTGAAATGACTCGTTTCCTTTTAGGAATTGGGTATTTGAAGAGTTACCACCTAACGGATTATGGTGCGTTAGGGCACCTAGAGTGATTAACTCTTGAGTTGGTTTGCATAACCAGAGATTAGGGTAAAGGCTCGAAGTAACCTTGAGGGGAAGGTGTTAGGCACCCCTCTTGGTCCACAACAGTAGGTCCAGGCCGAACTTATATTCACAAATTAGTCCATATAAAGAGTTGAATAAAATAGGTTGTTAATAAAGCACATTGAATAATTCAAGTAGTGAGATAAAAGTTTGGACAAGTTGGACGACGAAGGTTTAAATAAAGAGAGGATTTGGGTAAAGAGGGTCCTAGGTTATTTATCCTACTGGATAACCCCACGCAATGTCCGGTAGACACTCCTAAATGAGGGGCTACACGTGACATTAATGCGTAGTCATCAAATCCCATGTCTACCCTTCCCATCCCCTTATTGGTCATGCAAAGCGAGTGTTTGGTCATTGATTCCAATTGCGTGCTGCTACCCATCCCTTGTTAGAGGTCCCAGAGGGAGTTAATTAGGACCTCTACCTATAGGTAGTTCTAGACG
This sequence comes from Nicotiana glauca, assembly GCA_026770625.1. Taxonomy (NCBI): domain Eukaryota; kingdom Viridiplantae; phylum Streptophyta; class Magnoliopsida; order Solanales; family Solanaceae; genus Nicotiana; species Nicotiana glauca. The sequence continues at coordinate 47,896 of MU730455.1, forward strand.
TACCCCTAAGGTTTAGAAAGGTGAAAACTCTAAGCCGACAGTTAAAACATTTAGGACTTTCACACATAATGGAAGCAGATAAGAGGCTCAAAGTTTCTTCCTCAAGTAAACATACAAGCAGTACGATTCAAACACAATTCAGGTCTTTATTAATCAAAGTCCTAAGGCAGGATCTCTAAGTGACTATGCAGAAACGGACCTAACATTTATACCCAGAAGTTATAACCTAGTAGTTACCTAGGGACTCTTTTAAGTTATTAGAAACGGAAACGTTAAATAACAGAGACAGCTTCAGGGAAATGCAATTTTTGAAAATGCCCTAAGGCTTACCTATATGCAGTATGTTGTGTCTATATTAATGCAGAAACAAACAGGTTTTCGAAATAGACTCATTTAATACCTATAGGAAATTTTGAAAGAACTTGTTTTAGGAAATGTTTGACACTTAATAAGACTAGTTTTAAAAATGAACTAAGAGTAATAAAGTTGATTTATTAGGTCGAACTAAATTATCAGACAGTGTTGCTAGTAGAATCCCTATAGGCATGATATCTAATGAGATTGAGGCAATTTTGAAAGAACTTGTTTTAGGAAATGTTTGACACTTAATAAGACCAGTTTTAAAAATGAACTAAGCGTAATGAAGTTGATTTACTAGGCCGAACTAAATCATCAGACAGTGTTGCAAGTAGAATCCTTATAGGCATGATATCTAGGTGGATTGCTGATTTTAATCGATTTACAGCAACATACAAGAATACTAATTAAAACTGAATCGGAGTTGAGTCCTACAGGCATGGCATCTACTGGTTTAAGACATGATTGTTTGGAACCTATGAACATGGTTTCGAACATGACAAAATGCAGAAACTTAAGTACATGATTTCTACTTTATGCAAACGAAATTAGAAGTGAAATCCTATAGGCATGGTTTCTACTTAGGCACAACAATCAAATTAAAAAAAACTATGAGCATGTTTTCTATTGAGTAAAGCAGGCAAATTTTAAAACTAAGATCCTAAGAGCAATATTTCTACCCATATTACCCCATAAAGTATACATCTACCCACCTTTTTTAATAAATAGCCCAAATATCTATTTATAAATTATTACAGGCCAATGAATGAATTACATAAGTGAAATAGAAAATCAAGAAGCTATTCTATAGGGAGCCTGCAATTAGGCCCAAGTTTCCCAAAGCCTCCAATGATCTCATAAGCCTCAATTCCATAGACAAATCATAGCCTAGGCACATCAAAGTTCCCTAAGGGTCTCAAGGACCCCGGGCAATGCTTGCACCTAAACTTAGCAACCAAGAATTGAACTAGTACATTGAGGAAATGCCAACCTTAGTATGCCAGAGTTCAGAGGGCTCTCAAGAGGATCCCGTGGCAGTACACATACTAGAGGGGGCAGAACTTATTGACTAAGAGTAAAGTGGAAGTGCAGGACACAAGTTGAAAAGGGTTATTAAAGAACGTATTGGAAAGTCTATTTTGAAAGCAATTAGTAAAGCAACAGAGATTGTTTAAAAAGAGGTTGGAGTAGTAAACAAAGCTTAAACACATTAGGATCAGATCACACACAACTAGTTTACAGAATCCAAATGAATTGAGTAGTCACACATGGGTCAAGGGGTTTGGGGATACATAGACCTTTGGCTTCATAACCTAGCAAGGGTCTTAAGATTGGTTTAGACATGCTCAGAAACAGTAGACACTGTCATAGTCACAAACCTGTCAGGAAGAACACAAACACATAGAAGGGGTGATAAGGATTTGGGATTCATAGGTTGGTAATCACACAAGTAAAAGACAACTGACAAGGCATGTTTTGACACACACATAAGGGAATACATTAATCTAAAGGGAAGGGGAGACATAATAGCATGTTGATACTGTAACTTAACTACAAGTTTCACAACAGAACCACAAGTAAAAGCAAGCTAGAAATAAGAGAAACTGAAACAATAAGAGAAGCATATTGTTGTTAGAGCTTTAAATCAGAACTAGGACATACCAGTGAAGATAGAAGTAAGTAGGATGAAAGAACCAAAAAGCACAGATGATTAGCCTTGGCTTGCAGCTGGCTAATAGTAGCAAATAGCACAAGAGAGAGGGAGAGCTGAGATTTTTTAGTAAGAGAGGTAGTTTTTGAAAAACCAAGTGTCCATTTTATGAATGAAAGACTTAGGGTATTTATAGTTTTGAAAATAGGCAAAAAATAAGGTAACAATTAAAGGTTTAGCACAAGTATGGAAGTAATCACAATTAGAATCAAATTAATACAAGTACTCCCCTTTAATCAAGGAATCACAGCTTAAACAGATACCAACAAGGATAATCAAGGAAAGAAAATCAGTTGAGAAAGACTAACATTTTACCATATAAAGAATAGTAAAAGTATAGAGCAAATGATTGAGTCTAAGTACAGAATATACTAATTAAGGAAAGGATTCAATAAGAGTGAAGTACCACAGCAAATAAGGAAATGGAATCAGTCAATTTAAACAGACAAGTAGAACCTTAGGTTTTTGAGAGAAAATCTTGCAATCAAACCATAAATTAAGGAAATCAGAATCAATCAAGAGGGAGTCATGATTCTGCACTTCAACATACAAATAGAGAAGAATGAACAGGCGTAGCAAACAGGCAAGTTCAGCCATATAGACATAAAGAAGCAAGATATGAGCAAACAAAATCATACTGAAGTGGCATATGTAGGCTAAAGACTCAGTAGAAAATCCATTCGAAGCATGGTAAAGAAACTTTAACAAAATCAAGTAGTCATGCTAACACACAGAACCAAAGCAAAGAAGGTCTTACAAGATTAGGGATTTTTTAACAGAGTCGAGTTCAAAAATAGTAGGAACATAGGATCAGTCAAAATAAGCAAGGAAAGAGGTTTAACCATAAAGAAAATCAATTAAAACAAGTGCAGAAGGAACTCCGAGAAAACCCTAATTTTTTTTAAAAAAGTAAAATGGTTTAAAGTTAAGGATCTTTCAGAAGAAGTTCGAGAATAGTGCAAATCATTGGAAGAAACAGACATAAAACGTTAAAAATAGTACAGATCTTAAGAGATTCAAATGAGGGTTAGGGTTTCAAAGGAAACCCAAATATAAATGAAAGAACTTGTTGCAAACTTCAACTATTGTAACATGTATGGTGTGATTTTACCCAAAATCACACCATAGAAGCCTCGAACAATAGAAATAGAAATCCTAGATCCAAATCGGCATGGCCCAGGACCCTTGAAGGCCTCAGAGATGAAGAGCAAGGCGATGAGAGACCCATTAGAGGCTTGGGGTTGAAAGGTGGTCGCCGGAGATGACCGGATACGGAGGCGATTGATAAAGTCTAGGGTTAGGTTGAGAGAGAAGAGAGGAGATGAGATAGTTTGAATGCGCCGGATTTAGAAAAATGGTTAGGGTTAGGGGTCTCTTAGAACTAAAAAGGAAAGAAGAGACGAGGGTCATTGATCTAAAAGATCAACACCCAGGATTTAAGATGGCTTGGGTCAGGTAGGGAGTGATTGGGGCCTGGTTCGGGTTATTTGACAGGAAATTAGGCTGGGAAGGGATCCGATTTTGGCTACAATTTAAAGCCAAATTTTGCTATTATTTAAATAGCCACTTTCCCTATTTTAATTTATAAAAAATAAAAGGTAATTTCTGGAAAATAATTTAAGGTTCCAAAAATGATTTAAAATACATGAACATTTTAAAAATATAAGGTCCAATTTTATGCATATAAAATATAATTATACCTTAACTGGGCTAATATTGCAATTACATGCAATTTAGCTTAAAAATACTAAATGTAATTATAAAATTGCATGAAAAATATGTTGGCCATATTATGACCTAAGTATAGAGATTAAATGAGTAAATCATCATAACAATAATTTGGAAAATATTTATTGGGGATTTAATGGATAAAAGGGGAGAAAATAAATAAATTTAAATTCTTAAAATTATGGGAAAAATTATAAAATATTGTGCATGCTTATATATGCATATATATGCTAATTTGAAGTCATTTATGCATATTTAAAATATATAGAGAAAAATTGGCTATCAAGAGAGGTTATAATCTGTTGAACATTAGAGTTCGGAATAGAGCTACTATCACTAATGTATACTGGGATCTGGCACAGATGAAAGACAAACTGTTGATAGAATGGATCCACACATATTACATAAAAGGGCAAAGCATACTGGAGATGAATATACCCCAACAGGCAAGTTGGATGGTGAGAAAGATCATTGAGGCAGGAGGTGTAATTCAACAAATGCCTACAGTAAAGCACAGTCAGAGCAGTACCAAACAACTATACTTAGGCATTTAAGGAAGATACAACAAGGTGGCATGGAGAACCTTAATGTTCCATAATGAAGCTAGGCCTAAGGCAATATTCACTATGTGGATGCAATGTCATGGGAGACTGTTGACAATAGATAGGCTAGCAAGCTGGGGAATTCAAGTAAATCCAAGATGTTGCTTATGTAATAGTGCAGATGAATCACATGTACATCTGTTTGGTGAATGCAGTTTTGCTAAGACAATATGGGGAAGACTTTTGCAATGGCTACGACTACATACTGCTCAAATGCAATCCTATACACAGATGATAGCATGGTGATACCACAAGCTAAGGGGAAATCGTGTAAAGCCAAAAGAATGAAAATGATATATGCAGAATACATTTATGGGATATGAAAGGAAAGGAACAGTAGAATATTTGAAGATAAAACAAGGACTGTAGATCAAATAATAGGAGAAGTGGCATGTGTTTGCAATATTAGAGCTCAAGAAGTAGTGAGGGCACAAATGCAGCTCCTTATATTTTGACGACAATGTAGCAACTAACTAGCTTACTTGTATAACGTCTCTTATGTACTGTTCATAATATAGTTATAGAGTCAGAAATATGTAAGGGTTAAGCAAGTCGAGAATGACTCTACTATTTTGTAATGATTGCATTGGTGATTAATGAAAAATATAATTACCCAAAAAAAAGGAGAACAATCACTTCAATTCAGGCAAATAAGGGCCAAGTAACAAGTAAGAGTTAGAGGAAATCCAATAACATCAAATGGTGCATATAAAGGTAAAACAAAAAATTAGGAAACCCAATCATATCGAAAAACTTCTCACATAATGAACATAAGGACCTAAGAACCCTAAAGAAAAATTTCCTACAAATAAGTCCGAGCACACACTCGCCACCTTGTGTGCACGGACTACAATTAGCATAGAAGACTCAAATCCTAAGGGGAAGTCCCCCACAGAAGGTTAGGCAAGATACTTACCTCAATCCGGCCAATTCAATACACAATTTAGCTTTTCCTTTACCAATTCATCAACACTCGGCACAATCTAGCCAAAAATGACTTGAATACATCAAACAATGCAAGAAAAAATAATTTCAATTAACAAAATTATGATTCTTATACAATTTGCAAAAAGTCAACTCCCTAGGCCCGTACCTCAAAACCCGACAAAATTAACACAAAACCCGAAGACCCATTCCGTTACGAGTTCACCCATACAAAAATTATGTAATTCTGATACCATTTGATCGTTCAAATCATCATTTTACATTGTTGAAATATTTCACAATTTTCCCCAAAATTTTCCTTTAGATTCTCATGAATTTGATGTTAAATCTAAGATATAATCACAAAATATAGTTGGAAATCGACTAGAGACACTTACCCAATGATTTTGTATGAACATCTTGTCTCAAAATCACCCACTCTCAGAGTTAGGGTTAAAAGAATATGAAAAATGAGCAAAAACTCGAAATTACCTAGCTTTTAGCTGGTTGCAGATCTCGCATGCGAACTCGCAAATGCGAAGAAAGCTTCGCAAATGGGAAGCCTGGAAGAGTACTGTCTTCATGGCAAATGCGACGGGGAGTTCGCAAATGCGACCCAGTCACTAGCAGCCCAGATTCGCAAATGCTAGGCTGCTTCCCACTTGTGAGAGTCGCACTTGCGACATAAACATCGCAAATGCGATGACACCAGAACCAGAAATCAAAGACTATGCAAAAATCATTTCGAAACCAATCCGGAACTCACCCGAGCGCTCGGGGCTCCAAACCAAATATGCACACAAGTCTAAAAATTCTTTTTGAACTCGCTCGCGCACTTAAATCATCAAGATAACTTATAAAACCACGAATCGGATGCCAAAACACATGAAAATCACTATGAATTTCAAGAACTTCTAAAATTGCAACCAAGCGTCCGAACCATATCAAATCAACTCTAAATGACACCAAATTTTGTAGGCGTGTACCAAATGACATAACGGAGCTATTCCAACTTTGGGAATCGCATTCCGACCTCGATAACATAAAAGTCAATTATGGGTCAAACCTCTCCATTTTCCAAACTTCAACTTTTCCAACTTTCGCCGAAATGCCTCAAATTACCCAGGGGCCTCCAAATCTAAATCCGAATGCATTCCTAAGTCCAAAATCACCATATGAAGCTACTGACATCACCCAAACTCATTTTGGGGCCGTTTACTCAAAAGTCAAATTCTGATGAAATTCTCACCGCTTAAATTTCCAAAACTAGATTCCTTTTTCCAATTCGACTCTGATTCATCCAGAAACAGAATCCAACCATGCACGTAAGACGATGCACATAATATGAAGCTTCTCGTGAATCAAACTACCGAACTGGACATAATTGCTCAAAACGACCAGTCGGGTCATTACATCCTCCTCTACTTAAACATACGTTCATCCTCGAACATGCCCGGAGTCGTTCCAAAGCCATTGAACCACTGCATGAGCTCACCATATATACACCCGGGAGTGATTCCCATCACCCAAACCTAAGTAGGACTGACAATACAACCTAACTGAAGGTCTCATCTCATCCTTAGTCCATACCCTTAGGACAGAGCTCAAACCTCAACATCTAAGATTCATCATAGGACTTGAATCCCACATCATCACACTGAATAAACCTGAACCAGCTAAATCAAGCCAAGATTCTAATCCAGAATACAATCACATGTTCTTCCACACAACTCAAATGCCCGAAACAATAACCTCTAACCACTATACCTGCTCAAATAACACTCTGGATGCTGGCAATTCATTTCACATTGAATACAACCTTGTTCCGGACTTCCACAACACTGCCTATGATAAAGAAACATGTGGAAACTCATAGCTGCCCATGTAGTCAACAAGTCAAGAAGCTCTCTCGCCCGCCATGGGCCATTACCCAAATCTTAGTAGAAACAGCCTCAAACCTCCAAACACTCCTCACCCTTAATACCATAATACTAATCTCAGGTCTAAGAACCTCATCTCAACCATTACAAGAAGCCCAACTAACAACTCATCACAGAACCATATGGATTCTCACACCACAGCGTTCGTACACCAAACGAGTAGTAACTCAATTATGCAGCACAAATAAAGAAAAGCAAAGTATAAGAATTATCTAACAGGTACAACATGTGTACCAACAAAAGTATAGTTTTTATCAAATCGTCCCATAGAGGGAAAACACAACACCAAATAAACACAAGGAAAGGGTGTCCCACATAACACCCGCTGCGGCGTGCAGCCCGCTCCCAAATACTCATCAAGCCAAAATATTCGGGTTCACTGATCATATGAATACTGATATCAAATAAAATAGAGTGCACCATTATAACTGTGGGAAAATTAATAGAAGAAATAAAACATGAAAGAAGAAAGCACAACTAAGGTATAATGAGAAAATCAACATCACTAGTGCTATCTCACCCGCATCGTGATAAGGCCTGAACAGAATTACAACATGCATGGAGAATAATCATACAATCTCACCGCGTAGCACAGAATAAAAGAGTAGTACATAATATAGGCTAGGGGCACAAATAATATCCATTCTTCCTGATAATAATCATAATGAAAATCTCACAGGAGCACACAAACTTGACCTGATACAAGATACGTATTCTCATTGAGCTTCCAAATAGTTCCCAACCAAATCCTGATCCTTCCCAATTAGATGAATATTATTCAAAAAGATTGACAACAACTTATTGATAACACATGTTATTAATTATCCCATTCCCAAGATTTCTTCACAATCCACCCTCAGGAAATAGTCCACATATAAGGGCATCTAGCCCCAAAACCTCAAGAATACAAAAATTTCCATACCCGAACTCAACTACGCAAATCAAATGGTTGATACATCATTCACACCCTATCATTTTGCTAAAGCACTCATATAGAACTTCTGGCCGCGTAACAAAACATGAACCCCGAAATCCTCAATACTCAGTAATCACCATGCTACCAGCCACGCACCGCAAACCAAAACTCAAGGTCTTTTCCAAAAATGCACACTCTTCACATATGATAGCCAACAATGCCAACACTCTATTAATTTCATATACCGATTCAGGAGAAAACTGCAATGTACCATATATTCCTTATGCCCATAGTACATACCCAACTCAAGCTGAGTCACACAAACCGTCCATTCCAAGAGTGCTGCCACAAATGCCAGTAGAGAATTCCTATACAAAAGGACCAACTACTTCCATTGCCATGCTGACCCAACACCACAGAGCTAACCAATATCTTCGGATAGTCGATATGCAATAATATCAATCAAAGTTCAAAATACATATGATCCTAACACGAACCACGTAGCTAGAAGCTCATAAACCACTGCATTTCCTCTGAAGCACCCCGTCTGCAGCAACCACGATACCCATGCTGAATAGACCTCCTATAAATCTGAAGTTGTTCCTCCGACTCCCCTTGATGCTGAAATGTAGATCCATTATTGACGTAGAAATACTGTAATCCTCAACATCATCTCGTGCAAGATCTCAGACCTTGGTCATACACAAAATCCGATAACCCACCAATACCATATATACACATACCTCAGGCCAAAACTGATGTAAATCTAACTTTGCAATCTTAATGCCACTATTGGACTCCTCCACTTGGCGAAAAGCCATAGAAAACTACATATGATGATCCGCAAAACTAACCTCCAAAACTCGTACAACACAAATCACAAGGTACTCCAATACTACCAACTATCCTCATTCAACACCCACCTCATGACCTAGCCACAATTGCGACGACTAGCCGACCAATTAAACCTTTGCAAGCTCGCACTCATAAATTAGATGCCGGAAACCGTTGTGTCTCAATATGAACAACTAAATAGTCTCTCAATACCTCTTTATCTTGAGTCTAGACGACATGTTGAGACAATGTCTGAGCATCCCTGACTCTCTAGCAGCCCGTATGTAGCATCACAAACCATTGGCACATAGCGAACACTGAGAGCGTAATATCATACACGAGTGGATGTAGAGGAACATGGGTTATATACTTCGAGCTGAATCAATATTGCACGATAAGGAATGAAAGAAGTAGAATTTCCTAATAGTTTTGTAGCCTATCGAAGATACGTACAGACGTCTCTGTAGCAATCCGCAAGACTCTACTAAAACTGCTTATGACTCGTAGCACCTATGAACCTAGAGCTCTGATACCAACTTGTCACGACCCAAAATCCCTCCGAAGGAGTCGTGATGGCACCTAGTCTCCTAACATTAACTAAAATAACATGGATATTACTAGCTTTAAATTAAATAATTCTCAATAATTACAATTCCCAAAAATCGGTGTTACAAATCATAAGCCTTTCTAAGAGTAGTTATACAAAACCAATACGTCATTGATCCAGAACAAAAGGAACCAATAAAAATAAGTACAACTGAAGGTTACTTCAAAGCTTGCGAACGCAGTAGCAGGTTTACCTTGAGTCTCCACCGCGACAATCCGCACAGCTACTACCGATCAAATACCAAGATCTGTACACAAAAATATATAGAAGTGTAGTGTCACGACCCTAAACCCAACCTGATCGTGATGGCGCCTCTCGTGAAGACAAGGCCAACCGACACACCTCCAATTCACTTTACGCAATTAAAATAATAACTACTAAGTCTTTAATCAGAAATAAAATCCCAAAATAAGCATTTAACAGTATAATTTGCGGAAATTAAAAAAAACCAACACAGCCCGACATCGGGGTGTCACCAGTCATGAGCATCTAAAACAATACTACAAGCCTGAAAGTCTACTCCCCTACTACATAACTAAATCAAAGAACTAAGATAGAGGGAGAATGCACTGGGCTGTGAATCGCCAAGCATCTACCTAGTAAAATCTCCGAAGATCTACTGGAACTATCAACCCTCAGGAGCAGGACCTGTAGCGCTCAAATATGCATACAGGAGTGCCGGGAGTAAACTGAGTACTCCAACTCAGTGAGTAATAAAAATAAATGAAGACTGAGCGATATAAAATCACGTTAAAACACAACATTAATCTATAAGAGGCATAACAAAATCAGTAAGTATAATTAAGCAGTGAAAGCTCATAAACATCTTTTAACAGTCAAACAATATACAGGGAAAACACTAAAAAGGGTAAACACATAAAAACTGCCCCTCGGGCGCAGTAACAGCAGAATTAGCCCCTCGGGTAATATCACAGAACAACACCAACCCCTCGGGCTATATCTCATATCACAATGGGAACCGTGCTCACTAGGGGTGTACAAACTCCGGGAGGGGCCCCTTACGGCCTAAGCGCAATATCAAGCCATCTCGTGGCATCATAAACAGGCTCATGGCCTCATATCAATCACAAGCCAGCTCGTGGCGTACAGTCTCAGCCCCTCGACCTTATTAGCATAATCAGTACATCACTGCTGCAGCGTGCAGCCCGGTCCAAGAGTATCCTCACAACATAGGCCCTCGATCTTACTCGGTCAGAATCTCATAAGCCCCTCGGGCAATAGTAAAATATGAAGCTCAGCTCAAATATCTTTGAAAATATTATTCAAAGTGTTTTAAACAGAATAACATAGCTGTATTTTGAAAATGGTGAAAATATGGCATTACTTAGCACAAGTATGAAATCAAACAGTGAGGAAAATATCATGTAAAATCCCCTAAGGGTTCAAACAGTTGGCATGAAGCCCATATATGACATTTAGTCTAAAATATAATAATATCAAACAATTAATTGTCAAATACGTAGTAGAATAGTCATTAGGGATGGACTAAGTCACAATCCCCAATGGTGCACGACCCCAAGATCATCATCTAGTGTGTGTCTCACCTCAATATAGCCGAAAGCTATGTAATTCTGGGGTTTCATACCCTCAAGACAACATTTAAAATTATTACTCACCTTAATCCAACCCAAAATCTAGCTCGCAATGCCTTTGCCCCTTGAATCGATCTTCGGATGCTTCGAATCTACCAAAATCAGAACGTAACAATTAAATTACGCTAAAGGGATGAAGCCCACTCGAAAATATTCAAAAAACATCACAAATTCCGAATTTTCCAAAACCCGACCCCCCGGGCCTGCGTCTTGGAATTTTATATTATTAACATCATTAGATTCCTTATCTCCCCATGAGTTCATACATATAAAAAGTTTCAAAATCCGACTACAAATGGTCCTTCAAATCCTCAATCAAAGGTCTAAGTTTTCAAGCCCTAGTTTCTTCAATTTAGGCTTAAATTCCATGATTAATTAGGTAGAATCCATATAAGAATCGAGTATTAAGTCCGAAAATCCTACCTCTAAGTGTTTTCCCTTGAATCCCTATTCTATCCTCTTCAAAAAGCTCCAAAATCGCTCAAAAATGGTGCAAGTTAGGTTCAAAGTCGCTGAATAGCCTTTTTAAAACATTCTGCCCAGGCCTTAAAATCCTTCTTCGCGAACGCGGTCAAAGCCTCGCGTTCACAAAGCACAAAATAGCTTGACCAAGATTTCTTCTTTTGTGATCGCGACCAACCAAATGCGAATGCGATGCTTTACTTAGATAGACCTTCACGATTGCGTTCCCCCTATCGCGAACGCGATGAATAAAATACCTCAAACCCAGCCGGCCACTCTTCCTATCCGCGAATGCGGAGCATACCTCGCAAACGCGATGAATCACTTCCTAGCCCCTCACGAACGCGAAAGCCAAAATTTCTGCCTTCTCCAACTAACCGTTCGCGATCGCAGCTCCCCTCTCACGAACGCTAAGGTCAAACGTCTGCAACACTGAGCAGCAAATTTCTACAATTCCAAACTTCATGAAATGGTCCGATTGACCACCCAAAACTCACCCGAGGCCACCGGGACCTCAACCAAAAGTACCAACATATCCCAAAACCTTATTCAAACTTGTATCAATCTTCAAAACACCTCAAGCAACATCAAATCACCTAAAACACACCTGATCCAAGCCTAAGTTTCCAAAATCTTCTGAATCCCGCTTTTGATCAAAAACCCAACCAAACCACGTCTGAATGACCTGAATTTGGCACACACATCCCAAATGACACAACGGAACTACTGCAACTTTCGGAATTTCTTTCCAATCCCTATATCAAAATCTCTCCTATGAACCGAAAAATGCCAAAAACTCAATTTCGCCAATTCAAGCCTAATTCTGCTCCAGACCTCCGAATCACATTCCGATCACACTCCTATGTCCCAAATCACCTCCCGAAGCTATTCAAACCATCGGAACTCACATCCGAGCTCTCTAACACATAAGTCAACATCCGATTGACTTTTCCAAATTAAGCCTTCTTAAAAGAGACTAAGTGTCTCACACCTTCTCAAAACCTTTTAGAACCCGAGCCAACCAACCTGACCACCTATAAAACCAATAATTAAACCAAATAGTAGAAGAAATTAGGAAAACTAAGCAGTAACTCATGAGGTGACCAGCTGGGTCATCACAGCCTCCCTCTCTTAAAAAAATCGTTCGTCCTCGAACGAGTCAAGAAACGTACCTGAAGTCTCGAATAGGTGAGGAAATCTACTCTGAATCTCATGCTCGGTCTCGCAGGTACGCTCCTCCATGGGCCGACCTCTCCACTGCAGTTTCACTGAAGCTATATCTTTTGATCTCAACTTCCAAACCTGACGCTCTAAAATAGTTGCTGGCTCCACATCATAAGTCAGATCACCCTCCAATTGAACCGTGTTGAAATCCATAACATGAGATGGATCCCCAACATACTTTTGGAGCATCGAAACATGGCATACTGGGTGCATTCCTGACAGGATGGGTGGCAAAGCAAGCTTATAAGACACCTCCCTAATCCTCCAAAGTACCTCAAAAGGTCCAATAAACCGTGGAATCAATTTACCCTTCTTTCCAAACCTCAAAACACCCTTCATGGGTGAAACCTTCAACCAAACTTTATCACTAACCATGTAGGACATATCACAAACCTTCCTGTCAGCATAGCTATTTTGCCTTCACTGCGCTGTACGAAGCCTCTCCTGAATCACCTTCACCTTATCTAAAGTATCCTGCACCAAATCTGTACCCAATAGCCTGGCCTCTCCTAACTCAAAGCAACCCACTAGAGATCTACACCGCCTCCCATACAAAGCCTCATATGGAGCCATTTGGATAGTCGATTAGTAACTATATTTATAAGCAAACTCTACGAGCGGTAGAAACTAATCCCATGACCCTCCAAACTCAATGACACACGCGCGTAACATATCCTCCAATACCTGAATAGTACGCTCAGACTACCCATCCGTCTGATTGTGAAAAAGTTATACTCAACTCAACCTGATGCCCAACTCTCGCTGTACCGTCCTCCAAAACTGCGAAGTAAACTGAGTGCCCCGATTTGAGATGATGGAAACTGGGACACCATGCAACCGAACAATCTCCTGAATATATATCTCATCTAACCGCTTTTAAGAATAAGTAGTGCAAATAGGAATGAAGTGTGCGGACTTGGTCAGTAGATCCGCAATCACCCAAATAGCATCGAACTTCTTCAAAGTCCGTGGAAGTCCAACCACAAAGTCCATAGTGATCTGATCCCACTTCCACTCTAGAATATCCATCCACTGAAGCAAGCCACCCGATCTCTGATGCTCATATTTCACCTGCTTACAACTGAGGCACCGAGCTACAAATCCCACAATGTCTTTCTTCATTCTCCTCCACCAATAATATTGTCTCAGATCCGGATACATCTTCGCGGCTCCCGGATGAATGGAATACCGTGAGCTATAGGCCTCCACCAAAATCAACTCCCGACTCCCATCTATATTGGGCACACATATCCTGCCCTGCATCCTCAACACCCCATCATCTCCAACAGTCACATCTTTGGCATCATCATGCTAAACTCTATCCTTAAGGACAAGAAAATGGGGATCATCATACTGGCGCTCTCTGATGCGCTCATATAAGGAGAACCGAGAAATCACACAAGCCAATACCCTACTGGGCTCCGAAATATCCAACATCACAAACCGATTGGACAAGGCCTGAACATCATCTGCAAGAGGTCTCTCCCCAACTAGAATGTATGCCAAGCTCCCCATACTCACCGCCTTTCGGCTCAAAGCATCGGCCACCACATTGGCCTTCCCCGGATGGTACAATATAGAGATGTCATAATCCTTAAGCAACTCCAACCATCTATGCTGCCTCAAATTAAGGTGTTTTTGCTTGAACAATTGCTAGAGACTATGATGATCAGTAAACACCTCACAAGACACACCATAAAAGTAATTCCTCCAAATCTTCAACGCGTGAACTATGACAACCAACTCCAATTCATGAATGGGGTAGTTCTTCTCATGGGGCTTCAATTGACGTGAAGCATAAGTAATAACTATACCCTCCTGCATCATAACACACCCAATACTAACTCTCGAAAAATCCAAATATACGATATAAGAACCCAAAGCTGATGGTAATACTAGCACCGGAGTTGTGGTCAAGGCAGTCTTGAGATTCTGAAAGCTCTTCTCATACTCATCAGACCACTCTTCTGAGCCAATTTGGTTAAGGGGGATGCAATAGACGAGAATCTCTGAACAAACAGGCAATAATAACCTGCCAAGCCAAGTAAACTGCAAATCTCTGTAGCAGAGGACGGTCTGAGCCAACTCTGAACTGCCTCTATCTTCTTTGGATCAACCTGAATACCCTCACTGGATACCACGTCCCCCAAGAAAGCAATTGAACTTAGCCAAACCTCACATTTGGAGAACTTTGCATAAAACTTCTCCTCTATCAATCTCTGCAACACCACTCTCAAATGCTCCATGTGATCCTCTTGACTACGCAAGTACACCAGGATATATTCAATGAAGACTATAACAAATGAGTCAAGATACAGCCGGAACACACTGCTTATCAAATGCATGAACGTGCGGGGGCATTGGTTAGCCCGAAAGACATTGCCAAGAACGCATAATGACCATATCGAGTCTTGAAAGCTGTGTTATGAATATCTGAGTCCCTGATCTTCAATTGGTGATAACCTGAGCGGAGATCAATCTTACAGAATACCTTCTCGCCTTAAAGCTGGTCGAACAAATAGTCGATACGAGGTAAGGGATACTTATTCTTGATTGTCACTTTGTTCAAATGCCTGTAATCAATGCACATTCTCATCGTGCCATCCTTCTTTTTCAAAAAGAGAACTGGCGCACCCCCTGGTGACACACTAGGGTGAAAGAACCCCTTATCTAGGAGTTCCTGAAGCTACTCCTTTAACTCCTTCAGTTCTGCTGGTGCCGTACAATATGGTGGAATAGAAATGGGCTGAGTTCCTAGCACCAGGTAAATTCCAAAATATATATCCCTATCCGGTGGTATACCCAGTAGGTCTGTAGGAAATACATCGAGAAAGTCCCTCAAACCTGGAAAAGAATCAATACTGGGAGTCTCTGCACCAACATCCCTCACAAAGGCTAGATATGAAAGACAAACTTTCCCAACCATACGTTAGGCCTTTAAGAAAGAAATCACTCTGCTGGGGACATAATCGGTCGAACCTCGCAACTCAATCTGTGGCACACCAGGCATAGCCAAAGTCATTATCTTGGCATAACAGTCCAGAATAGCCCGGCACGGAGATAACCAGTACATGCCCAGAATAACATCGAAGTCCACCATACATAATAATAATAATAGATCTACTCGGGTCTCTAGACCCCCAAAAGACACAACACACAACTGGTACATATGGTCTACCACAATAGTATCGCCCACCGGTATAGAAACGTGAACAGAAGAAACATAGGACTCGTAGGGAATATCCAAATAATGGGCAAACTAAGACGATACATAAGAGAAAGTAGATCCAGGGCCAAATAACACAGAAGCATCTTTGCGGCAAACTGAGACAATACCTGTAATCACCGCATCTGAAGCAATCGCATCAAGCCTAGCTGGAAGTGCATAGAAGCGAGCCTAGCCACCTCTAGATTGACCTCCCCATCTGGGGAAACACCTAGATAACTGTCCCCTACCCCTAGCTGGCTGGGGGTGGTAAAGTGGTTGGGGCTGAAGCTGATAGCTGACTCCTCTGCTAAGAATGACGGGGACATTGTCTCCACAAGTAACCCATATCTTCACACCCATAGCAAGTCCCGGGTGCTGGAGATGGGGACTGATGGGAACCCTTAGCATCGGAATGACTAGCGGACGCCCCTAGCATAGAAGAATCCTGAACCAATAGAGCACGGGACGAACCCTAGGTTGGAAGTGCACTAAGTGAAAAATGGCTCGGCTGAGAACCGTGATTACTATGGCCTGATGTTGCCCCATGATAACCTGGGCGAGCTGACTAAGCATGTCTGAACTCTCGGCCTCTGCTGTACTGAAACTAGCCCCTAGAAGGAGCACCCCCAAAACTACCATGTTCTTGAGACCTCTTAGCCTCCCTCACTGCGCGCTCCTGGCGATGAACTGACTCAATATCTCGGGTAATAACCACAACCTCCTCAAATGTGGCACCTGATACCCTCTCCCAGATAATGAGAACCCGAAGCTGGTAGGTGAGGCCATCAACAAACCTCCTGATCCTCTCACTCTCAGTAGCAACCAGCCAAATAGCATGTCGAGCCAACTCGGAGAACCTCATCTTGTACTGGGTAACAGTCATCTGCCCCTGTCGTAGCTGCTCAAACTGCTTGCGCAGCTCCTCTCTATAGGACTGTGGGACATACTTCTCTAGAAATAGAGCGGAGAACTGCCAAGTCAGAGGTGCCGAACCAATAGGCTTACACCTCTTATATGCCTCCCACCAAATGAAGGCAGCTCCAGTAAATTGAAAGTTCGTGAATGCAACCCCACTGGTCTCTAGAATACCCGCAGTGCAAAGAATCCTCTAACCTCTATCTAAGAAACCCTGGGCATCATCACCCTCTACACCACTGAAAGTAGGAGGCTAGAGTCTGCCAAACCTCTCCAATCTATGTTGCTCGTCCTCCGCTATAACAGGAGCTACATAACCCTGAGTAGATGCCACCGGCTAGGATAGTGGTGCCTCCGGTGTCTGCACTTCCTGAACCATCGGATCGAGTGTGCACGCGGCGGGAGTCTGGGAGCCTCCCCCTGCCTGAGAAGTGGCTGCGATAGTAGAAACCGCAACCGCCTGAGCAAGGCTAGTACATACTTTTAAAATCTGGGCCAAAGTCTCCTGAAGACCCGGAATCACAATGGACACAGCTGGTGCCTGAGCTGGTGCTGCTGGAGCGTCCACCACTGGGACCTGACCTTGAACTGGGGCGGCTGGTGTGTCTGTAGGTGTTGTCCCAGATGCTGTGGGGGCTGTACCTCTACCCCTACCACGGCCTCGGCCACGTCCTCAGTCTCTAATGGCTCCCGTTAGTGGTTTTGGTGGTCATCCATCCTGACCGGTAGCGCGTGTCCTCACCATCTATGAGAGAATAGAATAACAGAAGTTTAGTACTCAGATCAACAATTTTGCACGACAAGAATTTCAAGAATATGGAATTTTCCTAAAGGTTCTGTAGCCTCTCGAGGATAAATACAGACCTCTCTGAACCGATCCGCGAGACTCTACAAAACATAATCATGACTCGTGAGACCAATGTAACCTGGCTCTGATACCAACTTGTCACGACCCTAAACCCAACCCGGTCGTGATGGCGCCTCTCGTTAAGACAAGGCTAGCCAACACACCTCCAATTCATTTTACTCAATTAAAATAATAACTACTAAGTCTTTAATCATAAATAAAATCCCAAAATAAACATTTAACAGTATATTTTGCGGAAATAAAAAAAGCAACACTGCCCGACATCGGGGTGTCACCAGTCATGAGTATCTAAAACAATACTACAAGTCTGAAAGTCTACTCCATTACTACATAACTAAATCAAAACACTAAGATACGAATTGCCAAACAGCTACCTAGTAAAATCTCCAAAGATTTGCTGGAACTATAAACACTCAGGAGCGGGACCTATAGCGCTCGAATCTGCACACAGGGGTGCAGGGAGTAAAGCGAGTACTCCAACTCAGTGAGTAAAAAAAATAAATAAAGATAGAGCGATATAAAATCACGTTAAAACACAACATTAAGCTATAAGAGGCATAACAAAATCAGTAAGTATAATTTAATAATGAAAGCTCATAACACCTTTAAACCTTCAAACAATATACAGGGAAAACACTTAAAAGGGTATACACATAAAAACTGCCCCTCGGGCACAGCAACAATAGAATCAGCCCTCGGGCAATATCACAGAACTGCACCAGCCCCTCGGGCTATATCTCATATCACAATGGGTACCCGCGCTCACTGGGATGTACAGACTCTGGGAGGGGCCCCTTACGGCCCAAGCACAATATCAAGCCATCTCATGAAATCACAAATAGACTCTCGGCCTCATATCAATCACAAGCCACCTCGTGCCGTACAATCTCAAGGCCTTTACCTCATTAGCATAATCAGTATATCACTGCTGCGGTGTGCAGTCCGACCCAAGAGTATCCTCACAATACAAGCCCTCTGACTTAGTCAGTCAGAATGTCATAAGCCCCTCGCGCAACAGTAAAATATGAAGCTAAGCTCAAATATCTTTGAAAATATCATTTAAAGTGTTTTAAACAAAATAACATAGCTGAGTTTTGAAAACGGTGAAAATATGGCATGACTGAGCATAAGTATGAAATTAAATGGGGAGGAAAATATCACTTAAAATCCCCTAAGGCTTCAAATAGTTTGCACGAAGCCCATATATGAAATTTATTCCAAAATATAATAATATCAAACAATTAACTGTCAAATACACAGTAGAATAGTCATTCCTGATGGACTAAGTCACAATCCCTAACGGTGCACGACCCCACGATCACTATCTAGCGTGTGTCTCACCTCAATATAGCCGAATGTTGTGTAATTCTGTGGTTTCATACCCTCAGATAGCATTTAAAATAATTACTCACCTAAATCCGGCCCGATATCTAGCTCGCAATGCCTTTACCCCTCGATTCAATATCTGAATGCTCGGAATCTACCAAAATCAGAACGTAACCATTAAATTATGCAAAAGGGACGAAGCCCACTCGAAAAGATACAAAAAACATCACAAATCTAGAAATTACCAAAACCCAGCACCCCCGGCTCGTATATTGGAATTCGATAAAATTAACATCATTAGATTCCTCATCTCCCCACGAGTTCATACATATAAAAAGTTCCAAAATCCGACCAAAAATGGTCCTTCAAATCCTTAATTAAAGGTCTAAGTTTCCAAGCCCTAGTTTCTTCAATTTAGGCTTAAATTCCATGATTAATTAGGTAGAATCCACATTAGAATCGAGTATTAAGTCCAAAAATCTTACCTCCAAGTGTTTTCCCTTGAATCCCTCTTCAATCCTCTTCAAAAAGCTCCAAAATCGCTCAAAAATGGTGGAAGTTAGGTTCAAAGTCGCGGAATAGCCTTTTTAAAACATTATGTCCAAACCTTAAATTCCTTCTTCACCAGCGCGGTAAAAGCCTCGCGTTCGCGAAGCACAAAATAATTTGACCAAGATTTCCTCTTTCGCGATCGCGACCAACCAAACGCGAATGTGATGCTTTACTTAGACAAACCTTCGCGATTGCGTTCCCCCTATCACGAACGCGATGAATAACACCTTCTCCCGGGTTAACGGAATTTCTTACCCGAATTTTTGTATTCGCAGACCATAAATAAGAGTCAATTTCCTCAATTCGGTATTAAACCAGTGACTTGGGATACCATAAGTTATCCCAAGTGGAGACTCTAATTTTAATATAAATAATCTCGTTTTGATTGTCACTTAAATTTGAAAAAATTCCCTATATCCCCTTGCGGGATAGTAAAAAGGAATTGTGACAGCTCTGGTAATTCTGCTGGGGACAAGAACCCAGAACTTCTGGTTCAGGGTTCAAAATTTGAGCTTGTTAATATGATTTTTACTTGGCTTCATTTATTGTTGATATTACTGTATTTTGTGGATCTAATGTGCTAATTGTCGTTTATTTACCATTTTGATATTGTTTCAATTGTATCAAAATGCCTTCTTACACCACCCCTCTGAGTCTTCTAAAAATGGTGCACACGTTCGCGTGGCCCACTTTTTATGTAGAAGTAATACCAAATAGAACGAGGCTGGGCCAGCAACAAGGCCGGGTAGACTTCAGTGCTCCCGGTACGTTGCCCCCTCTTCGGCTCGAGTTGTTCGCTTGGGTAAATCGGGTCAAGAACACAACCTCAAGTTTTAAACCTAGAAAAATACAACCTCATGTCGGATCCCTAGTAGGAACGTTTGCTTGCATTACGTGCATTTGACTTTGGGAACTCATCACAGGGGTTGGGTCCGTCTAGGACAAGTGTATCCAAAAATAACAGACCATCATGATGCATCCTATATGCTATATGTTGCAATCTTCAAGGGTAAAAGGGTTATTTGGTGGACCAATGATGGTTTAGGGCAAATGACCAAAAAAAAAAAAAGGGTGAAGTGTGAAAATAAAGAAAGTAGGGCTCAATTATAATTTTCTTTCACACTTTTTCAAGAAAAGACCAAAAATAGTCTTTTCACTTTCCCCATTATATTTTCAAAAAAAAGGGGTAAAAAAATCCAAAGAGTTTACATATTTCATCATTTAAAAAAAAAAAGACAAAAGATTATATTTTCTCCAAATTATTTTTCTTTTATATCTCGCCCGTATCCAATCTGCCCGAACTACAGATACCTGATTCTCGTCTTTCAGGACGTGATACATAGGAAACCCACATAGGGTCCGGTCTTCAAAGTAAATCTTAGATTTTTGCCTTTGCGGGATCATAGCAAAATTTTGTACTTCTAGCCACCTTTTGGCCGCATAAATTATTTTGCAAAAATAGCCTCAATCATGTCTTGCATGTGTCCAACGGGAAGTATTATTATCTTACATAGGTTTTCAGATCTTTAACTTTATTTGGTCTAATTTTCTCATACAGGTGTGGATCTACTTACCGGAGTTTGGGCATGACAGACGCCATAGGACCATCCAGTCAGGGTCGATCATTCAAGAGTTTGCTTAAGGAGATTTTTTTAGTTATTATTTTTTGAGTATGTTATTCTTTTTATGTCATCTTTTACCTTCTCGTTTTGTACAATAATGTCGAGTCTTTTAGGTGATATTAGAGTTCGTCATAGGCTAGTGAAGTTTGTTAAGTCTTTTGTTATTGTACTTCCTATTTTGTATTTGAAAAAATATGTTATAAATAAAAATAAATAAATAAGAGATTTTTCACTTTTATATTTCCGTTGGAAGTTTTCTTTAGAACATTAATTCTAGAAATTGAAAAAAAAAATAGAGGTGGTTTTCCTTTAGAAATAAAAAAATATTTCTTTTATATTTTTTTTATTATATTAAGACTAAAAATTCAAAAAAAAAAGAGAATTTTCTTTTCGTACCTCTTTAAAAGTTTCCTTTAAGATATTGATTCAAAAATCTAAAAAGATTTCTTTTGAGGTTCTTCTTTGGGAAAGATATAAAAAAAAAGTATATATATTCTTTTTATTTTCATGGGAACATTAGGATATTGTACATAAAAGAAGAAAAAAATATACTTTATCTTTTGTTTATCTTTAGAGTTTCTTCCTTAGGTAATCAAAAACTGAAATCAAAAAATATTTTTTATCTCGTTCATTTTTCGTTTCGAAATCTTTCTTCAGGGATATCAAATGAAAATTCAAAATATTTTTCTTTGGTTTATTCTTTAAATTTTCTTCCTAAAAAAAGAATCAAAAAATATTTTTCTCTTCTAGGGTTTTTTTTTCTTAATAATTTTCATCGAATATTTGTCTCAAAAAGAAAAAAAATATATGATCGTTAAGCTTGAGTTTAGAATAGGTTATAGAATATTAAGTCTAGAAAATTCAAAAAAAGAGGAGGATTTGCTTCTTTTATTTCTCTTTTCTCATCAGAGTAGTCATTAAGGTAAAAAAGAAAAGGAGAATGTTAGTTTATTTAGTCTATTCTCGATCTTCCCAACCTACGAAAATATCTGATTTATGCGGCGTCATGATACGTAGGCAACCTATATAGGGTTCGACCGAATTATTTTTTTAAGTTAAAAGAAAAGAAAAAAAGAAGAAAAAAAGGAGGTTAAATTAGGGGATGTGAGAAATGAGAGGAAAGAAAAGAGTGATAATTAGAAGAAAAAAAGGAAAGAAAATGAGCAAGCCAAGAAGTTCCAGAACAGAAAACAAAAGAGAAGATTGAAATAAACAAAATTGGGATAATGCCAAGTGACCTTGTGATCCTCGAAGTCATTCTAGAACCGTTAATTGTTGCTAGGTGCATTGCACGCAATGTGATATTTTTAGCTGTTAAATGCCTTAATGCTAACAGGATGCCCCTATTTTGTTCCTTTTGTTATCTTCATTGAGCAGAAGGGTGGTTGGTTTATGGTTTTATGTAACTCATCCATACAACACAAGGTCAAAGATCAAGGTAGCGATGGCCAGCAAAGACTTGGACACATGGATTATTGATCCGCCTAAGGGAATTGTTGAATCAGAATCTGAGTTGAAAGAAGAGGTCTTAAGGTTGAAAGGATAGATGGCCGAAATATACCAAGCCTGGATTAGTGGGCGTGTTCTACCATAACTTCCCACTAACTACACAGAAAGCTAAAGGGAGCGGGGATAATATGATCGATTTCTAGTTGCTGCGGATCCCCCTCATCTCATATCAGAAGAGAGAGAAGATGCTTGCCCGATGGTACTACACCGGCAGTGATAGGAGCTTTGGTACGAGACTAAAATGGTTCTGATCGAGGGGAATGGCAATGCCGGGGAGGAAAGCTTCTTCTTTAATTGGGATTTGTCATTTTTTCGTGGTCGTAACAATATTGTGTCACCATTCTACCACTGCCACAAGTACAGGATATATCCCCACAACCTTTTCACACTCCACCCCCAGTACCACCTCATATCCCGCTCATTTGACCACTCTTGTTTTTGTAGCTCATCCACCTGCTATCTTTTCTCGATCCTCTGGCGAGACTGTGTTCAAAATCCCCAATGCCAACACTATGCTCTAGAACTAATTTTCAAGGTCTCGGTTCCATACTCTTACGCTGCTCATTTTGAGCCTCCTGGTGAGACTGCAAAGCCTACTAAGACAGTGGAGCAAGATGAGATATCCCAAAAGCTAAAAGGGTTTAAGATGCCAAAGTTTAATTTATATGATGAGCGTGGAGATCCAGTAGCCCATCTAAGGGGTTATTGTAGTGAAATGGGAAGTGTTGGTGGGAAAGATGAGTTACTGATGGCGTATTTCAGTGAGAGCCTGACTGGGGAAACTTTGGAATGGCATACTCGTCAAGATGTCAGTAAGTGGCATACATGGGATGACATGGCTCAAGATTTTGTGCGACACTTTCAGTACAATATAGAAATTTTCCTAGACCGCTCCTCCCTATCTCAGATGGAAAAGAAACCCAAGGAAAGTTTTAGGGAATTTTGGTTCAGATGGAATGAAGAAGTTACTGGGGACAGTCATCCCATTGATAGAAAAGATGTTGCTGAGCCTCGCCAATGACAGGATCCAGTGGGCATTCCTGCTAAACGCTTTTAGCCTCAATACCTACCCCATGGACATCCTCAAACTCCACATAACCCATCCCAGTATTATCCTCTGAACAACATTCGGCCATCTGTCTAACCACTAGGTCACTCCTTTGGGCGAGCACTGGCATCCCAAAATTCTCGTGCGCCTTCACAGCATTTTCAGTTCAGGCACCCTATAACCCTTAAAAACATAGGCATGGGGGGAACTAAGGCAAAAAGATAATTTTACACCAATCGGAGAATCCTACACAAGCTTGTTTGAAAAGTTAAAATATTCTGGCCTGATTGAGCCGCTCCTCGGCTATACTCTAGACCCATATGCAAAAGGTTTTGATCCTATTGTACGGTTCATGTACCACTCTAATGTCCAAGTTCATAGCATTGAAGATTGTCGTGATTTGAAAAATGAAATAGAAAGAATGATTCAAGAAGGGATAATTGTGATCTAGGACAGTGACATCCAGGATATCGCGCATAATCCTTTACTTGCACATGATGATGCACATTTTGTGGGGATGATACGTGGTGACAGGGAGCATGAGATTTCTCTTGGGAACTTGCTGACTGAAGTTAATGATATTGAGATTGGTAATGGTCTTGGTAATATTGACGTGGAACTCTGTGGCTAAGATGTCGAGCTTGGAAATTGGAAAGATGTTCCTTTCTTGGCTAGCCAGGGAGGATTCTTGGTGGTCCATTTTGTTGTCAATTCTGTTGTTCGGGTTCTTTTAGGGTAGTAATCCGGATATTATCGTGTGACTCAAACCCTTCTATCCTTTTATTTTGCCTAACTCCTTTAGTCGTAGTAACTCATTTAGTGTTATCAGGTTTGTTCTAGGGTTGTAACCCTAGTTTATTTTGCTTGTCTTGTTTTTCAAACCTTTTCACCGTCTGTCGAATGCAATTTTCTATTTTCTTGTTATTCTAGTCATTTTTTTTCTAGTTCTCTTCTCTTTTTATAGTTCTTTTCATGTTGGCTCTAGTGACATGATATACACGCATAATTCTAGGCCTGATCTTAAAAGTTAGTTTAATCATGAAGCAATGAAACAATTTTGAAAATGACAGGGACATTTGAGGAAAATAAGTACAGATTTGGAGATTTTGAGATCATTTAAAGCCCGAACTATGTGAAATTGGGGTAGATTATTTGGGAAGTTAATAGGATGACAAGAATTCGTCAAAGGAGAGTGCATCCCAGACTATTTGGAGCAAGCAATTTTGAGTGCACCACAAGTAACAAGATAAAGCCAAGGGAGCTTGCTCTGAACTGATGGAGGACATCCATTGTGAAGAGGGAATCACCCAACGAGAGTTTTATACCTAACAAGGCACTAAAAAAAGTGGAAGGCATATCAGTGATATTGATGCCGAAGCTATAAAAGAAATGTTGTGTGTGCACTTCCTTTTTCATTTCAAGTTACATTTGTTTTACTTGGCATTTTCAGGGATTCGGAGGCCCTCTTTCAGCTACCCAAACACTTATACCATTCGATACCCTTTTGAGCCTGTACTGATTACTTTGACCTCCCCTCTTTTGGAATCAAGTTAGAGTCATACGAAAAGAAAAAAAAAGAGTTCATGACCGCATAGTTTTATTTTAGAAAGTTCATTCCAAAAGGAAAATTCAAAAAAAGAAGAAGAGAAAAATAGAGATAAAGAAAAAAGAAGGAAAAAAAAGAGAAAAAGAAGGAAAAAAAAGAAAAGGAGAAAAAGGCAAATAGTAACAAAAAGTAGTCTTGTGAACTACGTTTATTCTTGTCACCACAAGATAAGTAGGCACCCTTACGGTTCAGTCATACCAAATAAAATATTTCATAATCGCACAAAGTCAAAAGTGGGGCAGTCTTTCTTAGTAACTCCATCAAAAGAAAAAAAAGAATCAGATTCTCTTGTTTTAGAAATTGGGGCAAAGATTTTAGAATGGATTCCAAAAGTTATAAATAATTAACACCGTTGTCTTAGTTATTTTGAGCCTTTATTATATCTTTTCTTTTTAACACTGTCCAAAAGCCACATTACATTCCAAAAAAGACCTCCAATAAGATCTTTGAGAGTGTTAAGTTTAGACATGCCAAGAGTATATGATGCTTTTACCATGGTTAATGCCTTGTCATCTGCAGAATCAGAGGAAATAAGAAGAAAAGAACAAAATGAGAGAGTCTTATTGGTGAAAACCTTCACGGGCACCATAAGGCGATGGTGAGTTGAGAGAAAGAACAAAATAAGAGAGGCTTGATGCACTACAAGTCGAATAAGGATTTTGAATCAGATTGGATAATCGGAGCATTGAAGCTCAGTTTCATGGTTTAGGGTACACAAGAGTTCAACATCAGACTTTCTTGGCAGATTAGGCCACTTAATCCAAAGGTAATATGATGACCTGGCCAGACGTCTCATGAGTTACCGCTCCGTTTCCCCCCATTTCAGTTTCTTTATTCTTCGTTATCCGTGTGTTTGTGGTATCGGGTTGGTCGGATCGAGTCCGAAATGATTTTGGTAAGGTTTAAGACACTTAGTCTCTTTTAAGGAAGTTTAAGTTGGAAAAGTCAATTGGATGTTGACTTATGTGTTAGAAGGCTCGGATATGAGTTCCTATAGTTTGTTTAGCTTCGGGAGGTGATTTATGACTTAGGAGCGTGATCGGAATGACTTTTGGAGGTGTCGAGTAGTTTTACGCTTGAATTGGCGAAGTTGATATTTTGGCGATTTTTGGTTGATAGGCGAGATTTTGATCTAGGGGTCGGAATGGAATTTCGAGAGTTGAAATAGCTTTCACTATGTTATTTGGGATGTGTTTGCAAAATTTCAAGTCATTCGGACGTGGTTTGGTTGCTTTTTTTATCAAAAGCGTATTTCGGAAGGTTTTAGAACACTTAGGCTTGAATCCGATGTGTTTTGGGTGATTTGATGTTGTTTGAGTGTTTCAATGATTGGAACAAGTTTGAATAAGGTTTTAGGATGTGTTGGTGCCTTTGGTTGAGGTCCCGGGGGCCTCGGGTGAGTTTTGGTTGGTCAATCGGATCATTTTTGAGTTAGGAAAGCTGCAGAAATTTGTTCAGCTGTTGCAGGGATTTTACCCTTCGCGTTCGTGAGTGGAGCCTCGCGTTCGCGAAGAGGCAGTTGAGGAAGAAAAGTAATTAAGCCTTCGCATTCGCATAAAGGGCTTCGCATTCGCGGAGGGTGGGGAATTGGTACATCACGTTCGCGAGAAGGCCTTCGCGATCGCGTAGAGGAAGTTGGGTCAGATGGGTTCGAGGTCAAGTGTTCATCGCGTTCGCGGAAGAGTGAGCACGTTCGCGAAGGGTAAGTTCGAGGAAGCATCACGTTTGCAATAGTCCTGTCACGTTTGCGGAGAGCAAAAGTTTCTCAAAGTGAGTTTATGCTTCGTAAACACGAGGGTTTGACCGCGTTTGTGAAGAAGGAAAGTCAGGCCTAGGCATAATGTTTTTTTTAACTCTTTTTATCCGCGATTTTGGGGCTCATTTCCTCCATAGTTGTTCATTTGGGGAGATTTTTGAAAGAGATTGAAGAGGTATTCAAGGGGAATCATTGAGAGGTAAGAATTTCAGACCTAAATCTCGATTATTATGTGAATTCCACCTAGAAAATAATGAAAACTAAGCCTAAAATTGAAGAACTAGGGCTTGAGAAATTGCACTTTTGATTTGGGATTTGAAGGACCATCTGGCGTCGGATTTGAGCAATTTTGGTATGTATGAACTCATGGGAAGATAAGGAATCTATTGGTGTAAGAATTTCTAAATTTCGATACGTGGGCCCGGGGTCGGGTTTTGATAATTTCGGTATTTGTGCCCTTTATTGATTGTTTTCGCTTGGGCTTCGTTCCCTTAGCATATTTGGATGCCCTCGTTCTGGTTTTGGATAGATTCGACGTGCGTGGTCCGATTCGAGGTGCAAAGACATCGCGAGCTAGAGATTTAGCCGGTTCAAGTGAGTATTGATTGTAAATGATGTTCAGAGGGTTTGAAACCCCAGATTACACATCGTTGTGCTATATTGAGGTAAAGCACACGCTTGATGACGATTGTGGGGTCGTGCACTATTGGGGATTGTGACTTGATCCATCACGATTGATTATTTTACCGCGTATTTGATTGAAAACTATTTGTTATCATCATTTATTGGGCTGAATGCTATATTTGGGCTTCGTGCCAACTATTTGAACCTTTCGGGGCTTTTATTTGATATTTCCTCATTATTTTGACTTACTATTGGAAATTAGTCATGTTAATTTCCACAATTTTACTACTCAACCATTTTTACTCAATTTTGAGACTTAAATTGTATTTTTAAATAATGTTTGGGCTAAGAAACACTGTTTTGCTGTTGCTCGAGGGGCTTGTGAGGATTTTTTACTGAGTAAGGGCGAGGGCCTATGTTGTGAGGAAACACTGATACTAACTTGAGGCAGAGGGCCTGAGATATGTACGCCACGAGGTGGCTTGATTGATATGAGGACGAGGGCCTAAATATTATATCACGTGATGGCTTGTTATTGCGCTTAGGCTGTAAGGGGCCCCTCTAGGAGTCTGCACACCCCCAGTGAGTGCGGGTACCCATTGTGATATGAGATTAAGCCCGAGGAGCTGGTATGGTTCTGAGATATTGCCTGGGGGCGGATTTGTTGATACTGTCCCTGAGAGGCGAACTTCTATTTGTTTACTTTACCTTAACTGTTGTCTATTTTCCGATTTATTTGTTGAGAAAAGAATTTTACTTGATTTTCACTAGTTTTACTGTTTTTAACTGATTTCAGTGCTTCTTTATAGAATGCCTTGTGCCTTACGTGTTTTCTTACTTTCAGTCATTATTTATATTTGTTACACACTGAGTTGGAGTACTCACTTTACTCGAGATTAAGGCGCATTTGGTCCCGCTCTCGAGTGCTGATTCATTCCAGCTTCAGGCGGATCTTCGAGGAGTCTTTAGATAGTTGTTTGCGTTCGCAACCTGGAGCTCCTCTCTGTCTATTTCTTTTACGTTCTTAATTCAATATTTAAAACTCTATAGTTGCATTTGAGGATTTGGTATTGTTAGATGCTCGTGACTTGTGACACCCCGGTTAGGACTGTGTTGGGTTGTATTTTCGCTACGTATTATCATTAAGCCATGTTTTAGACTGCTTTTATGTTGTTTAACTATTTTTAATAATGAATTGGGTTTGGGTCGTGACAAGTTGGTATTAGAGCCTAGGTTTCATAGGTCTCACGAGTCATGAACAGATTTAGTAGAGTCTCGAGGATCGGTACGGAGACGTATGTATTTATCCTCGAGAGGGTGCAGAACCTTTAGGAAAAACTTCATATTCTTGAAATTCTTGTCATCCGAACTTGTTTATCCGAGTACTAAACTTCTATTATTCTATTCTTTCACAGATGGTGAGGACACGCACTACCAGATATGGTGGACGACCACCAGTGCCACCAGCTGCGGCCACCAGAGGCCGAGGACACGATCATGGTTGTGGTAGAGGCAGAGCAGTGAGGGCAGCACCTGTAGATCCACCAGCTACCCCAATTTAGGACCAGGTCCTAGATATGGACCCTCCAGCAACACCAGCTCAGGCACCAGCTGTGCTCATTGTGATTCCGGGTCTTCGGGAGGCCTTGGCTCAAATCTTATCAGTTTGCAATAGCCTAGCTCAGGCGGTTTCAACCACTACAGCCGCAGCTAATTATCAGGCCGAGGGAGGTAGTCAGACTCCCGCTGCTTGCACACATGAGCAGGTTGTGCAGGGACTTCAGACGCCGAAAGCATACCCCACCCAGCCGGTTGCAGCTACTCAAAACTATGTAGTTCCTGACATGCCAGAGGACGAGCATCGTAGGTTGGAGATATTTGGTAGGCTACAGCCTCCGTCATTTAGTGGTGTAGAGGGCGAGGATGCCCAAGTCTTTCTGTCCAAGTGTCAGATGATGCTTCGTACTGTGGATATTCTAGAGACCAGCGGGGTCGCTTTCACTACGTATCAGTTTTCAGGACCTGCTTTCACTTGGTGGGAGAATTTTGAGAGGCATAGGCCTGTTGGTGCAGCATCCCTTACCTGACAGTAGTTCTCCGTTCTCTTTCTGGAGAAGTATGTACCATAGTCTCGCAGAGAGGAGATGCATAGGCAGTTTGAGTGCTTGTGTCAGAGGAGATGACCGTGTCGCAGTATAAGTTGAGGTTTTCTGAGTTGGCTCGTCATGCCATCTGGTTTGTTCCGACAGATCGAGAGAGGATCAGGAGGTTTGTTAATGGTCTTACTTATAAGCTTCGTATTCTTATGACCAGGGAGAGGGTGACTGGTGCTACATTCAAGGAGGTTGTGGATATCGCCCGAGAGATTGAGTCTGTTCGTCTCCAGGAGCGAGAGGAGAGGGGGGCCAAGAGGCCTCAAGGATCTAGTAGTTACAGTGGTGCTCCTTCGAGGGGCCAATTTCAGTACGACAGAGGCCCACAGTTCCGACATGGTCAATCTGATCGCTCAGGTTATTGAGAGGCATCATTGGGTCATGGCTCCCATAGTTCACACCAGGGCCATTCTTCACTTAGTACCCTTCCAGCTCAGAGTTCATCCCGTGCTCCATCAGCTCAGGGCTCTTTTATGCCGAGCGCATCTGCTAGTCACTCCGGTGCGAGGGGTTCCCTTCAGTCCCCTTCTGCAGCAGCTGGGAGTTGTTATGAGTGTGGCGAGATAGGTCACATATGGAGGCAGTGTCCTCGTGGTGTTGCTAGTTCATCCCAGCAGAGGGGTCAGTCATCGGCTTCAGCGCCAGTTGCTCCACCACTACCTGCCCATCCATCTAGGGGTGGAGGTCAGTCACCTAGGGGTCTCCCCAAGGAGGAGGTTGATCAGGGGGCGGTCAAGCCTGTTATTATGCTCTTCCAGGCAGACCTGATGATATTGCTTACGATATTATTATTATAGGTATTGTTTCAGTCTGCCACAGAGATGCCTCTGTATTATTTGATCCCGGTCCCACCTATTCTTATGTGTTATAATACTTTGCTCGTTATTTGGGTACGTCCCATGAGTTTCTTGCTTTACCTGTTCATGTATCTACCCCGGTGGGCAAAACTATTATTGTAGATCGTGTATGGTGACTATTGAGGGTCTGGAGACCCGAGTTGATCTTTTATTATTGAGTATGGTGGATTTCGATGTCATTCTGGGCATGGATTGGCTATCTCCGTGTTACGCTATTCTGGACTGTCATGCTAAGACAGTCACATTGGCTATACCGGGTGTGTCACAGATCGAGTGGCGAGGTATGACTGATTATGTTCCTGGTAGAATGATCTCTTTCTTAAAGGCCCAGTGGTTGGGAAGGGTTTTCTCTCGTATCTTTCCTTTATGAGGGATGTTGGAGCTGAGACTCCCAGCATTGATTCTATTCTGATTGTGAGGGATTTCCCAGATATATTTCCTGCAGACATGTCGGGCATGCCACCGGACTGGGATATTGATTTTGGTATTGACCTGGTACTGGGCACTCAGCCCATTTCTATTCTGTCGTATCGTATGGCCCTAGCGGAGTTGAAGGAGTTAAAGGAGCAGCTTCAGGAACTCCTTGATAAGGGGTTCATTCGACCTAGTGTGTTACCTTGGGGTGTGCCGGTTCTATTTGTGAAGAAGAAGGATGGCAAATAAGAATGTGCATTGATTATAGTCAATTAAAGAAGGTAACAATTAAGAACAAGTATCCCTTGCCTCGCATTGATGATTTGTTCGACCAGCTTCAGGGAGCGAGGGTGTTCTCGAAGATTGATCTTCGTTCGGGTTATCACTAGTTGAAGATCAGGGACTCAGATATTCTTAAGACGGCCTTTAGGACCAGATATGGTCACTATAGGTTCCTGGTTATGTTTTTTGGGCTGACCAATGACCTAGAAGTGTCATGCATTTGATGAACAGCATGTTCCGGCCTTATCTTGATTCGTTTTTCATAGTCCTCATTGATGATATTCATGTATATTCGCGTAGTTAGTAGGAGCATGCGGAGCATTTGAGGGTTGTATTGTAAAGATTAAAGGAGGAGAAGCTTTATGCAATGTTCTCCAAGTGTGAGTTTTGGCTCAGTTTAGTGGAATTCTTGGGACACGTGGTATCCAGTAAGGGTATTCAGGTTGATCCAAAGAAGATAGAGGCGGTTCAGAGTTGGCCCAGACCATCCTCAACCATAGAGATTCCTATTTTTCTTGGTTTGGCAGGCTATTATCGCCAGTTTGTTTAGGGATTCTCATCTACTGCATCGCCCTTGACCAAGTTGACTTAGAAGGGTGCTTCATTTGTATGGTCAGACTAGTGTGAGAAGAGCTTTCAAAAACTTAAGACAGCTTTGACCACAGCTCCAGTGTTAGTTTTGCCATCAGCTTCAGGTTCATATATTGTGCATTATGATGCTTCGAGGGTAAGGATTGGTTGTGTGTTGATGCAGGAGGGTAGAGTTATTGCTTATGCTTCTCATCAGTTGAAGCCTCATGAGAAGATCTACCCCATTTATGATTTAGAGTTAGCTGCCATAGTTCACGTAATGAAGATTTGGAGGAATTACTTATATGGCATATCTTGTGAGGTGTTCACTGATCATCTCAGTCTTCAGTATTTGTTCAAGCAAAAGGATCTTAATTTGAGGCAGCGGAGATGGTTGGAGTTGCTTAAGGATTATGATATCACTATATTGTACCATTCGGGAAAGCCAATGTGGTGGCTAATGCTTTGAGTCGAAAGGCAGTGAGTATGGGGAGTTTGGCATATATTCCAGTTGGGGAGAGACCTCTTGCGGTTGATGTTCAGGCTTTGGCCAACCGGTTCGTGAGGTTGGATATTTCGGAGCCCAGTCGGGTATTAGCTTGTGTAGTTTCTCGGTCTTCTTATATAATCACATTAGAGAGCGCCAGTATGATGATCCGCATTTGCTTGTCCTTAGGGACAGAGTTTGGCATGATGATGCTAGAGATGTGATCATTGGTGATGATGGGGTGTTGAGGATACATGGCCGGATTTGTGTGCCCAATGTAGACGGGCTTCGTGAGTTGATTCTGGAGGAGGCCCATAGCTCGCGATATTCCATTAATCCGGGTGCTGTGAAGATGTATCGGGATTTCAGGCAGCACTATTGGTGGAGCAGAATGAATAAAGACATTGTGGGATTTGTATCTCGGTGTCTCAATTGTTAGCATATGAAATATGAGCATTAGAGACCGGGTGGCTTGCTTTAGTGGATGGTAATTTCGGAGTGGAAGTGGGAGTGGATCACTATGGACTTTGCTGTTAGACTTCCACGGACTTTGAAGAATTTTGATGCTATTTGTGTGATCGTGGATCGGTTGATCAAGTCTGTGCACTTCATTCCTATCTGTACTACATATTCTTCAGAGCGGTTAGCAAAGATATATATTCGGGAGATTATTCGGTTGCATGGCGTCCCAGTTTCTATCATTTCAGATCGGGGCACTCAGTTTACTTCCCAGTTTTGGAAGTCTGTTCAACGGGAGTTAGGTACTCAGGTGGAGTTGAGCACAACTTTTCACCCTCAGATGGACGGGCAGTCTGAGCGCACTATTCAGATATTGGAAGCTATGCTACGTGCTTGTGTGATTAATTTGGGAGGGTCATGGGATCAGTTTTTTCCGCTTGTAGAGTTTGCTTATAATAACAGCTACCAGTCGAGTTTTCAGATTGCTCCATATGAGACTTTGTACGGGAGGTGGTGTAGATCTCCAGTTGGTTGGTTCGAGCCCGGTGAGGCTAGGCTATTGGGGACAGATTTGGTTCAGGATGCTTTAGATAAGGTGAAGGTGATTCAGGAGAGGCTTCGTACAGCGCAGTCGAGGCAAAAGAGTTATGCTGACGAAAAGGTTCGAGATGTGTCCTACATGTTTGGTGAGAAGGTTCTGTTGAATGTTTTGCCCATGAAGGGTGTTATGAGATTTGGAAAGAAAGTGAAGTTGAATCCACGGTTCATTGGACCTTTTAGGTACTTCGGAGGATTGGGGAGGTGGCTTATGATGCTTTGCTACCCAACTTGTCAAGTGTGCATCCGGTATTTCATGTCTCTATGCTTCGGGAGTATATTAGGGATCCATCTCATGTTCTAGATTTCAACACGGTTCAGTTGGAGGGTGATTTGACTTATGATGTGGAGCCAGCAACTATTTTGGAGCGTCAGATTCGGAAGTTGTGATCAAAGGATATAGCTTCAGTGAAAGTTCAGTGGAGAGGTCAGCCCGTGGAGGAGGCTACCTGGGTGACCGAGCGGGAGATGCGCAGTAGATATCCTCACCTGTTTGAGGCTTCAGGTATAATTCTTGACTCATTCGAGGACGAACGTTTGTTTAGGTTGGGGAGGATGTGACGACCCGGCCAGTCGTCTCATGAGTTACCGCTCCATTTCCCCCATTTCTGTTTCTTTTTGCTTCGTTATCCGTGTTTTGTGGTATTGAGTTGGTCGTGTCGAGTCAGGAATGATTTTGGTAAGGTTTGAGACACTTAGTCTCTTTTAAGGAAGTTTAAGTTGGAAAGGTTAACCGAATGTTGACTTATGTGTTAGAAGGCTCGGATGTGAGTTCCGATGGTTCGGTTAGCTTCGGGAGGTGATTTATGACTTAGGAGCGTGATCGGAATGAGTTTTGGAGGTGTGGAGTAGTTTTAGGCTTGAATTGGCATAGTTGATATTTTGGTGATTTCCGGTTGACAGGCAATATTTTGATCTAGGGGTCGGAATAGAATTCTAAGAGTTGAAGTAGCTTTGTTATGTTATTTGGGATGTGAGTGAAAAATTTCAGGTCATTCGGACGTGGTTTGTTTGGGTTTTTGATCAAAAGCGTATTTTCGAAGGTTTTAGAAAACTTAGGCTTGAATCCGATATGTTTTGGGTGATTTGATGTTGTTTGAGGTGTTTCGATGATTTGAACAAGTTTGAATAAGGTTTTAGTATGTGTTGGTGCCTTTGTTTGAGGTCCCCCGGGCCTCGGGTGTGTTTCGGATGGTCAATCGAATCGGTTTTGAGTTAGGGAAGTTGTAGAAAATCTGTTGAGCCGTTGCAGGGATTTTACGCTTTGCGTCCGCGAAGAGGAAATTGAGGAAGGCAAGGAATTTATCCTTCGCGTTCACGTGAAGGGCTTCGTATTCACAGAGGGTGGGGAATTCGTGCATCGCGTTCGCGAGAAGGTCTTTGCAATCGCGTAGAGGAAGTTGGGTCAGATGGGTTTGAGGTCAAGAGTTCATCGCGTTCGCGTAAGAGTGAGCGCATTCGCAAAGGGTAAGGTTGAGGAAGCATCGCGTTCGCGATAGTCCTACAGAGAGAAAACTTTGCTCAAAGTGAGTTTGTGCTTCGCGAACGCGAGGGTTTGACCGCGTTCGCGAAGAAGGAAAATCAGGCCTGGGCAGAATGTTTTTTTAACTCGTTTTATCCACGATTTTGGGAGATTTTTGAAGGGGATTGAAGAGGGATTCAAGGGTAATCATTGAGAGGTAAGATTTCGGACCTAAAACTCGATTATTATGTGAATTCCACCTAGAAAATCATGAAAGCTAAGCCTTAAATTGAAGAACTAGGGCTTGAGAAATTGGAATTTTGATTTGGGATTTGAAGGACCATCTGGGGTCGGATTTGAGCACTTTTGGTATGTATGAACTTGTGGGAAGATAAGGAATCTATTGGTGTAAGAATTTCTAAATTTCGAGACTTGGGCCCGGGGGTTGGGTTTTGGTAATTTCGGGATTTGTGCCCTTTATTGATTGTTTTCGCTTCGGCTTTGTTCCCTTAGCATATTTTGATGCCCTTGTTTTGATTTTTGATAGATTCTACGCGCGTGAAGGCCGATTCGAGGGGCAAAGGCATCGCGGACTACAGATTTAGCCGGTTCGAGGTGAGTAATGATTGTAAATGATGTTCTGAGGCTTTGAAACACCGGATTGCACATCGTAGTGCTATATTGAGGTGAGGCACACGCTTGATGACGAGTGTGGGATCGTGCACTATTGGGGATTGTGACTTGGTCCGTCCCGATTAACGATTTTACCGCGTGTTTTATTGAAAACTATTTGCTATCATCATTTATTGGGCTAAATGCCATATTTGGGCTTCGTGCCAATTATTTTAACCCTCCGGGATTTTTATTTGATATTTCCTCACTGTTTTGACTTACTATTGGAACTCAGTCATGTTAATTTCCACTGTTTTACTACTTAGCCATTTTTACTCAGTTTTGAGACTTAAATTATATTTTTAAATGATGTTTGGGCTGAGAAACACTATTTTACTATTGCCCGGGGGACTTGTGAAGATTTTTGGCTGAGTAATGCCGAGGGCCTATGTTGTGAGGAAACACTGATACTGATTTGAGGCCAAGGGCCTGAGATATGTATGCCACGAGGTGCCTTGATTGATATGAGACCGAGGGCATAGATTTGATGCCACGAGATGGCTTGTAATTGCGCTTGGGCCGTAAGGGGCCCCTCCAGGAGTCTGCATACCCCCAGTGAGTGCGGGTGCCCATTGTGATGTGAGATTGAGCCCAAGGGGCTGGTATGGTTCTGAGATATTGCCCGAAGGGCGGACTTCTACTTTTTTACTTTACCTTAACTGTTTGTCTATTTGCCGGTTTATTTGTTGAGAAAAGGATTTTACTTGATTTTCACTGGTTTTACTGTTTTTAACTGATTTCACTGCTTCTTTATAGAATGCCTTGTGCCTTACGTGTTGTCTTACTTTCAGTCATTATGCATATTTGTTACTCACTGAGTTGGAGTACTCACTTTACTTCCTACATCCTGTGTGCAGATTCAGGCGCATCTGGTCCCGCTCCCGAGTGCTGATTCATTCCAGCTTAAGGCGGATCTTCGAGGAGTCTTTAGGTAGCTGTTGGTATTCGTAGCTTGGAGCTCCTCTCTAACTATTTCTTTTACGTTCTTAGTTCAGTATTTAAAACTCTGTAGTTGCATTTGAGGATTTGGTATTGTTAGATGCTCGTGACTTGTGACACCCCAATTAGGGCTGTGTCGGGTTGTATTTTCGCTACTTATTATAATTAAGCCATGTTTTAGACTGCTTTTATGTTGTTTAATTATTTTTAGTAATGAATTGGGTTTGGCTGGATGGCCTTGTCTTCACGAGAGGCGCCATCACGACCGGTTCGGTGTTTGAGTCGTGACAGGTGCATGTCATGGTCATTAGAATTGGTATCCACATCTGATAAGTTTCTACTTAGTAGTTTTCCTGTTATAAATCATCTCTTTCCATTTTCCTTTACTCTATTCCTTTAGTCTTGTTTACTTCCTCTTCTTGAGTCTGTTTGGTCAGAACAAGTGAGAGATGACTTCAAAATTCGCCACCAGATATCCAATTTTCACAAAACGGGATTTGGCTAGCACATCAAAGTGGCATAAGTCAGGAAAGAACAACATGCGCAGTGAGTTGGTAACAATCAACGTCCTTTGGGATTCATGTGAAATACAAAGGTTTGGTATATATCAATTCATGAACAATGCAACAGATAGAGGATGTTGAGTTTAAATAGATCAAGGGTATTTTCTATGATAAGGTTGACAGAGAAAGTGGTTAACCAATAACAAGCAAGGTCTTCCACCAGGAGAACAAGGGAATACAGTTCAAGTTCTGAAAATCAGGCGCCCACCTAGAGAACAAGGGAATACAGTTAAAGTTTTGGAAATTAGGCGCCCACTTGGAGAAAAAGGGAATACAGTTCGAGTTTTGGCAATCAGGCGGCCACCTGGAAAACAAGGGAATACAGTTCAAGTATTGGCAATCAAGTGCCCACATGGAGAATCAGGGAATACAGTTCAAGTTTTGGCAATCAGGTGCCCAACTGGAGAACAAGGGAATACAGTTCAAGTTTTTTGGCAATCAGGCGCCCACCTAGAGAACAAGGGAATACAGTTCAAGTTTTGGCAATAAGGCGCCCACCAGGAGAACAAGGGAATATAGTTCAAGTTTTTTGGCAATCAGACGCCCACCTGGAGAACAAGGGAATACAATTCAAGTTTTGACAATCATGCGCCCACTTGGAGAACAAAGGAATACAATTCAAGTTTTGGCAATCAGGCGCCCACCTGGAGAACAAGGGAATACAGTTCGAATTTTGGCAATCAGGTGCCCACCTAGAGAACAAGGAAATACAATTCAAGTTTTGGCAAGCAGGCGCTCACTTGGAGAACAAGGGAAGTCATTTTAGAATTCAATTCACGTTAGAAGTAGCAGAAGCTCACAACAAGAATGCGAGTCAACAGTCTCAGATAATCAACAGAAGTAATCTCAATCTAGAATTAAAAAAAGGGAAATGAATCGAAAATGCAGAAACTGAGACAAGAGGTGGATTGCTCAAGACATGGCAGGGGCCACAAGCATGGTGTGTCCGATTTTGATCCGAAAAGCTGAAGAAGAATGAACTAGCACCTGCAACTAGCAAACGTCAAGGTTCAAATCTAAAGTCTACCTGAAGAACCATCCAAGACTCAAGATCATGCTTCAGAAGACTTATAGATAGGAATATTGTAACTTATAGTCGAAAGGCTTAGTTAGTCATTTTCATTTGTTGATTTTGATGTAATAATAGGACCACGGACCGGAACCTCGACGGAACGACACCTCGACCGGCTCTCCACCTAAGTATACTCCATCACTGTTCCTACTCCCGAACTATACTAACCTGATTCTTTTATAGCCAACGATATGCAGGCAATTTCGGAAGCAAGGTTCGGTCAGATCTTTCAAAAATGGTTCTGACATAGTATCCAAACGGGCAAAAATTGCTCGCGTCCGCTCACCTTATTTTTGCTCTAAAACTCTTCGTGTTTCCGAGTAAAGAGGGGCAACTGTGAACATGTAATTTTTTCCCTATGTGAAATACTCCTAAAAATTAAAGAAATAGATTTTTCCCCAATTGTTTGCAATTTTATAAGATTTTTTTAGGATTTTTGTTAATTGTTTGCATTTCTTTGCATATTTACTTTTATTAAAATCATGAAAAAATACCAAAAAATACCATGCATTGCATTTAGATTTTGTGTTCACATTTTAGGATTAACTAATTAATTGCTTTATTAAAAATAAAAAGTACAAGAATGGCTCATTTTCACATTCTTAACTTTTAATTTTGGATTATTAAGTTTTCTCTTTTAATTTGGGATCAACAAATTTTAATAGATATTATAGCTAGATAATCAGTTTAATTTTACAGTTTAAATTAATTTAGAAATTTAATTTAGGTTTTTAATTACAGAAAGAAAAAAAGAAAACAAAAAGAAAAGGAAATTAAAAAGACTAGTTTTTAAATTTAATTGGGCCAAACATTTTAGAAGCCCAAATTCCCCCCTCCCCCCAAACCCAACCTAGACCGGGTCGACCCGATCCACTACCCAAGATCCGGACCCTTCTTCTTATCAAACCAACCTAATTTCCGAGTAGCAATAGGCCTTAGAGACTCTTCCGCCGTTTTCAACAAAAAATACCCACCCCCGATCGAATCATCTACTTCTTCACTAAAGAAAGCAGCCATTGCCATGGCTTTTTCTTTACGAAAAACACACCCATCAGCAGTTATCTTCAGGGCCTTTCCTCTACACACATGAGAAAGATGAAAAAAAAAACCTAGACTAGACCTAACGCTAATAATGCCTAGGACCTAAAGGATGAGCGTTTTTTTTCTGATTTGAAGCAAAAACACAAAGAATAGAGGCTCTCATCTTTTTGAACACAGAGAAGCGGCAGCCAGATCTCATTTTTGAGAGACTTAAACCCATCTCTTGTTCGCCCATCAGCCTTGAACAGCCATTACACACAGAGCCGTTTCTGATTTGGAAGACACCCCAAAACCTCTTTTCTCGCATCTACTGAAGAGGCTCTCACTTCTGCCTCTCTCTTCTCAGCTCTGAGCTTATTGACATTACATATTTGGAGTGAGCAAGCTCCAACTGTGCAGCCATGGCTCTAGTTTTGCACTCTGGAAGTGTCAACAAAACAGTGAGGATTTCAAGACTCGTTTAACATCCTTTTACGGCGACCATCGCTGAAACCGGCGAATGCACACCACAATAGTTTCAAATTCATAAATTCCATTTTTGAAGCTCGTTTGGAGTTGAGATGTTGGAAATGATTTGATGTCGTAGTTCGAGGTTCGTCGTGATCGAATTTGAGATTGTCGAATTTCAATTCGTTGGTTTTATTGCCGATTTTCCGTCGCTTAGTATTTTTAAGTTGTCAAATAATAATATTTCAGATTTGTTCAAGGTCTATTTCTCCCTTTCTTCTACTATTTTGTCTTAGTTCCATATTTCTATTTTGTTGATCTTTTAGTTAAGGTTTCATTGTAGTTTGTGATGCCTTAGTAGTGTTTGTGTACGTTTTGTTCTGATAATATTTGTTTGGATGTTTCCTTCGTGAATCTGTATTCGGGTGGAATTCTTATTGTTTGAAAACTTGCGATACTGTTTTGGTGGAGTCAAATGCTTTGAAGAATTTAACTCTATTTGAGTTCGTTCCATTTAATCAAGGATTTTATGAGGAGATTTAAAGTTAATATTATGTTGAGGTCAAATGTTTCAAGATTGAGTTTGACAGTGTCTAGTAACATAATTTTGGTAAAGGTCAATTCAAATTGTCTAACGTGTCATATTGGAAATTTTCTTTAGCAAAGTTACTTATTTTGCTTATGGAATTCACGTAAGGCAATAATATGCAATGTAACGTACTTTTCTGCAAGGGAATATGCACCACCTCTGTACATTTTGCACAGTTATCATCTTACACCAAAGACTCTATGATCTTGCATTTATTTGCTTATATATCATGTCAACAACTTGAATCTAAATAAGTCAACAAAAACTCTGTATAATATCTTGGAAAGAAATATGTAGGCTAGTTGTTAAAAGATTTGGACCGAAATAAGCTTCATCGCACCTTGGGCCTATTAGTTAAGTGCTGGCATTTTTTTATTAATCTCAAACTTAGGAAAGAAACTAATCTTTGAATAATCGCTAGTATGCTTTGGGCGCGCATCAATATTCTGCCATCATGATTGTGTACTCATTCGCGTGACATAATTACGATCTTTTCAAAAAAAAAAAAAATCGAGGTATGCGTTCGTGCAACTTCGGCCAAACTTTTCCTAATATTAATACAGCGTGATTAATTATGGACACATACGCGTGACTTGATTCTTGACGCACCAAGCGAAATGAGTACACGTACGCGTGACTCGCTTTAGGATAATTTCTTAACTAAAAACGGTTAAAAGAGGCCACTACACATAGGTTCTAAAATAAGTAGTTTAACAACTTAATAAGCTAGGTATGATCAAAGCGACTGTGCTAAAACCACAGAACCCGGGAATGCCTAACACCTTCTTCCGGGTTAACAGAATTCCTTACCCGCATTTTTGTATTCGCAGACCATAAATAAGAGTTAACTTCCTCAATTCGGGATTTTAAACCAGTGACTTAGGAGACCATAAATTATCTCAAGTGGAGACTCTGATTTTAATATAAATAATCTCGTTTCGATTGTCACTTAAATTGAAAAATCTCCCCTATACCCCCTTGCGAGGTAGTAAATAGGAGGTGTGACAAAGGAGTCTCATTTACCTAATATAAAGTAGAGCATTGCTTCTAAACCAATTAGGAAATCAGCAAGAAAAGATGAAGTTGTTTTAAGAAATCATTTGAATAAAGAAAGTACCCTTCGAAATTACAATACAACATCGAATGAATTATTGCCTTTAACATGGGATTTAATAAATTAAAACTTATTAGCAATTCCTTTTTAAGTAAAACACAACATCAGACAGTTTAAGGAAATTTAATTGAGAAACTAATTGAATTAAAAATATCACAATTATTGAAATTTGAAGTATTGAAATATATATATATATATATATATATATATATATATATATATATATATATATATATATATATATATATATATATATATATATATATATACGGCGAGTTCAAATTTAAAAAGACATACAAAGCAGCGTAGTATAAATTCCTTTATTTTGAATCACAATATTTCTAATAACTTAACGGTACAGGAGAAAAATGTTTCAATGTAGTAAATTTATTTTAAAAATTATTTCACCAGAATAATAGTTTCAGGGAAAAAACTCAAGGAACAACGGCAAGTCAATAACTCAATGCCAATAACCCGATCTTCACAACCCAGTAAAACCAGAAATACAAATTGTCAAGTCTTAAAT
Organism: Nicotiana glauca; assembly: GCA_026770625.1. Classification (NCBI taxonomy): domain Eukaryota; kingdom Viridiplantae; phylum Streptophyta; class Magnoliopsida; order Solanales; family Solanaceae; genus Nicotiana; species Nicotiana glauca. The sequence continues at coordinate 90,092 of MU730455.1, forward strand.
AAATGAACTAGGATATTCTCAATATTTAGCTATAACCAAATCCTAAAACCATCAGATAACTTGTACGGTCAAAGAGGAATACAAAAGCATATATATACATTGATGCGGCGCGCATCCCTATCCCACCAATCCTCCCTTATTCCTCCTCAACAATTACAATAAAGTAAATAGTATATATTTGTTGCAGCGTGCAACCCGATCCCACCAATCCTCCCTTATTCCTCCTTAACAATTACAATAAGAGTAAATAGTATTTATATCACCATATCAGTAACAACCTGCTCATTCACCCTTATTATTCCTTGTTGCGGCGTGCAATCTGATCCTATCAGTCCACCCTTATTACTCCTCAATATATATCACCCTTATTCCTCATGTTGCGGCGAGCGACCCGATCCCACCTGTCTACCCTTATTACTCCTTGTTGCGGCGTGCAACCTGATCCCACCAGATAACATCAATTCTCCCTTATTCCTCCTAAACATATCAACAACCAAACATAGTTCAAAATCAACAACAACAATTCAACAACCCAAACACAAAGATATCTACCACCAAGAGCATGAGTACACGGCAACAAGAGAGTCGCAGAACAACTAAGAAGCACAATAACCTTCACAAACAACAAGACATATAAGGCATGTGATAACTACACCGGCAACCACCACCATTTGTACACATATCATATATGCACGGGGTCATAAAGGAATTTACAATTAAAAGATAATAAAATAATAAGGAGAACAATCACTTCAATTAAGGAAAATAAGGGCCGAGTAATAAGTAAGAGTTAGAGGAAAGCTAATAACATCGTATGGAGCATATAAAGGTAAAACAAACAATTAGGAAACCCAATCATATCAGAAAACTTCTCACTTAATGAAAATAAGGACATAAGAACCCTAAAGGAAAATTTCCCACAAATAAGTCCGAGAACATGCTCGTCACCTCATGTGCACGGACTACAATTAGCATAAAAGACTCAAATCCTAAGGGGAAGACCACCACACAAGTTTAGGCAAGATACTTACCTCAATCCGGGCAATTCAATACTCAATTTAGCTTTTCCTTTACCAATTCATCAAAGCTTGGCTCAATATAGCCAAAAACGACTTGAATACATCAAACAATGCAAGAGAAAATAATTTCAATTAACAAAACTATGATTCTTATACAATTTTCAACAAAAGCCAACTCCTTGGCCTGCACCTCGAAACCCGACAAGGCTTACAAAAACCAAACACGCATTCCGCTACGAGTTCACCCACACAAAAATTATCTAATTCTGATACCATTTGATCATTCAAATCATCATTTTACATTTTTGAAAGATTTTACAATTTTTCCCAAATTTTCCTTTATATTCTCATGAATTTGATGTTAGATGTAAGAAACAATCACAAAATATAATTGAAAATTGATTAGAGACACTTACTCAATGATTTGGTATGAATATCTTCTCTCAAAATCGCCCACTCTCGGAGTAAGGGTTCAAAGAATATGAAAAATGAGAAAAAACTCGGAACTGCAGATCTCGCATTTGTGATACCGGGTTCGCAAATGTGAAATCGCAAAAGCAAAGAAAGCTTCGCAAATACGAAGCCTGGACTAATACTGTCTTTATCCTAAATGCGACAGAGAGTTCGCAAATGCGAACTCTGAGGGCTTCGCAAATGCGGGATTTTACTCGAAAATGCGACCCAGTCCCTAGCAGCCCAGCTTCATGAATGCGAGGCTGCTTCTCAGTTGCGAGATTCGCATTTGCGACATAAACATCGCAAATGCAATGACACCAGAACCAGAAATCAAAGACTATGCAAAAATCATTTCGAAACCAATGCGGAACTCACCCGAGCACTCGAGGCTCCAAACAAAATATGCACACAAGTCTTAAAATACCTCACAAACTCGCTCGCGCACTCAAATGATCAATATAACTTCTAAAACCACAAATCGGATGCCAAAACGCATGAAAATCACCATGAACTTCATAAACTTTTAGAATTGCAACCAAGCATCCGAACCATATCAAATCAACTCCAAAGACACCAATTTTTGCAGGCACATCCCAAATTACATAATGGAGCTGTTCCAACTTTTGGAATTGCATTCTGACCTCAATAACATAAAAGTCAACTATGGGTCAAACCTCTCCATTTCCCAAACTTTAACTTTTCCAACTTTCACTAAAATTTCTCGAATTAACCTATGGGCCTCCAAATCAAATTCTGAATGCCTGCATAAGTCCAAAATCACCATACAAAACTACTGACATCACCCAAAATTCATTCCGGGGCCGTTTACTCAAAAGTCAAATTCCGGTCAAATTCTTACAACTTAAGTTTCAAAAACTAGATTCATTCTTCCAATTCGGCTCTGATTCATCCAAAAATAGAATCCAACCATACATGCAAGTCGATACACATAATACAAAACTGCTCATGACCTCAAACTACCGAACCGAACACAATTTATCAAAACGAGCAGTCGGGTTGTTACAAGTACGACCCTCCCGTGGGGACTCAGCCAGTACGAATCGCATTCCACTCGACGCGACTGCCTATCAGAATGAAAGCACTGGAGCCTTCGCCTTTTTTGAAGCTCGCCAACCTAGCACCAAAGGAAGGTCACAACAAAAGGCGATAGTGAACATCAATTAGTTGGAAAGTAGAAATAACGCTTACTGGACGAAGTCTTGTGTCAAAGAGCATGTAAAAGGATGCCCAATCGTGAATTCCCACAGTGTGGGGTAACACGCCAGCCACCCAATCTTCAATATCGAAGACAAGAAAAGGTGCAAGCCTCTCAGCTGAAAACGGAGAAGCCATGAGTGGGTCAAAAATGAAATAAGAAGAGGAAGAAAGAAAATAATGAACATATGGCAAGATACTTACAACTATAGTTCCATTACTCGGGGAACCCTGTCAGATTCGCCGCCAGATGCTTTGTCTTGAGGAAGATATATTTATGCCAGAACTATCGATTTGCCTTATCATCCATCCCGGCCACTAACCCTTTGGTCCCGCGATGTTGCAGATGTATCAATGTGCCTCTATAAAAATTGGGGGAGAATAGATGCAGCAGATGGCGGATATTGACCTTACAGCCGATCAACTCTGTATACATCGTCAGCATCAGAAAAACTTTTTATAAATAAGGGGAGAGATGCCCGGGCAGATGTTGTAAAAGCGACGACACTCCTCTGATAATGGGGGGAGAGGAAGAGAATAACCAACCAGGAATTGACAAACATAGAAAGTGCAATATCTGGGCCGATGAACCTGTACTACGTCACCTCTCGCCAGAAAAATTTTGAGGTGAGAAGGAATACAATATTTGTACCAAAGGTCAGCTACCTGACGCGGCCCCGTCTCAAAAAGTTCCTAAGCAGGAGCGGGAGCAGGTTCTTTTGGGTAGTCATTTCTGACCGAAGGATTCTTAAGAACCACCTCCTCCACGATGGGGAATCTTTCTTCCTCCTCAACCATGGATTCCTCACCGTTGGGAGGAATGGCCACCAATAAAGGAGTGGAATCGAAGACTCTGTCGTGAATATGAGGGGAATTCTAAATATTTCAGTAGTAAAGTTTGTACAGCAAAGTCGGAGAAAGAAAATATCAACCGGGAAAGAAACCAGGGACTAAAACTGAAAAAGATGTAAGAAATCGGAAGTGGAGATCAAAGAAGAAGATCAAAGAAGAACAATATGCATACAAAGTGGGAAATGCTGAACATTTCGAAAGTAAGGCCCCTCTCCTCTCTTTATACGGTTGGGTGACACCAAAATCGAGGCAAAATCCGTCAATGGCACCAAAATCGAAGCAACAGAAGCACAGAAACTGCATTGGGAAGACATGTAATGATAACGCGTGGCCATGACGGCATCCTACGTCGGCCACACCAACCGCAGCTCTGTTGAAAACGCTGCCAATTCGACCTCGATTGATTCGATTCAATCATCGGGACCAAATTTGCTCCGAACGTTTGCAGACAGAACCGCTCATCGAGGATATCCAAGATCACGACCTCAACAAGCGGAGGGACTAACTATATATGTCAAAATTTGGATTCAACTTAAAATGGACGTGGTCGAGGATTAAGCCGACCACGGCGCAACGGCAAGGAGTCATCTTAAGAAGGATCAGTGTCGAGGTCGAGTAAAAGATATACGAAAGCAGCAGTAGAATAAGTTTAGAATGGATAGAAGGAATATTCCATTGGATATTCCATCAGTTTTACTTTTTAAGGATTCTTAGGAATATCCCCTATAAATAGAAAGAGATAAAGAACAAGAACAGATCTTCACTTTTTGGAGAAGAACACTTTGTAAGGGTTGACTACATAGAATTTACAATGCTTGTCTTGTCTACTATTTCCATTATTCAACATATATCTTTTACTCACAAGATCCAAGGATCTCTTGTCCACCTTCATTTTATATTGTCTCGCATTGTTCTCAGGAAGGAGAATCATATAAGTCATCTAACATTTGGTGACAAGTTCCTTCTTATTACATTTATTGTCATTATCTACCTTCATTGCATGCTTTCTTTATTGAATTCGTTGACAATCATCGAACACTCTTAATTGGCATTTAATACTATCAGACACAATCCTACATCATTAATACATTAAGTCTTCAGATCTAGTAGTTATTATATTTAACTGGGATTTACCCTCTATTTATAGATCTAATAGTAGTCTTAAGAAAAGGTTTAACACTTTTTTGTTAAAAGACGTATGCAAAGAAACATCGGAGGTAGGCCAATGTTGTGGCATTGTGTCTTATTTTATTAATAATTTAATAAAATATTAAAGCTAATACATCATCAGACGTTGTGTCGTTATGGCTTATTTTATCAATCAACATATTATTATAAAAGCACGAATAATAATGTTAGCTTATAAAAATATTAAAATATTAATTTACTTCTATGAGCAGAAAGGCCATGATCGTCATCACACTAAAGAGTTCTAGAACTATTATAATAGGAATTCTTCGAGTAAAAGTTTGAAACCAATAGAACTAAGGCCATCTCCAACCTTGCCCCCATCCCCCATAATGGGGGCAATTTTGAGGGAAATTGTCCTCCAACCCTCCCCCATTTTTGTCCCCAAAATGGGGGATGAATAGTGCTCCCTCAAATATGAGGGTACACTATTCATCTCCCCCATTACTATTCACTATTATTTTATTATTATTTTATTATTTAATCTTTTATTTTATCTCTTTATATACACTTTTAATTATGTTTATGTAATGTTTTTATAATATTAATATTATATCTTAACTTTGGTGTATACTTTTGATAAATTAACTTTCGCGCATTTATTATTTTTATGTAAAATTATAAGTGAAATTTATTATAAGTTATAATTGTACAAAAATATATAATTATCTCAAAAAATGAATGGTGCAAATATAAAATATTAGATGTTGCTAAAATTGAAAGGTG
>MU730455.1:100369-154349 GCA_026770625.1 Nicotiana glauca
ATTTCACTTTTATTTGAATTATTAGTTAATCTATAATAATTGCTTACAAATTATATTATTTAAAATTTTATGGATTTTTTTTAATTATGAAAATTACAAATTAATAAAATAAAAGATGAAATTTGTTTAATGGAAATTAAAAAATAAAATTAAAATAAAAGATAATAATATAATATAGAAGAGAGAGAAGAATATAAAAAAGTTTGAGGGAAAAAATAGGGGAATGATTGGAGTAAGTTGTCCCCAAAATGGGAAAATCCCCATTTTGGGGACAAAAAATGGGGGCAAGGTTGGAGATGGCCTAAGAGAATGAAAGTCTTCTTTTGTGAAAAAATTCCTAATTACCCGTTACTCATTTCCCAACAGAATCAGGAGAATGAAAACTCATATATATATATATATATATATATATTCTTAAAAAGGAGATTGCATCTATGGAGAGTATGTTAATCTAGTTGATGATGTCGTAATAGAGCGAAGCTTGTAAAATTATGGTGGAAAAGTGAAATAGCGGTCGATACAAATTTACAATAGTGTTACATTTGAGCAAAAAATCTAATGGGTTTAAAATTTAAAATGTTATATTGTATATGTAACATATTTATTCGCTTTACATATAGTTATATCTAAAGTTGAACATAGATTTTTTGAGGTGATTTAATGTTAATGGAAATTTAATTTGTTGATTAAATAGATTAGAGAAAGATAATCCGTGGATGATTAAGAAAACCACTTGAAGTATATAGAGGGCTAATTTCTTCTTTACTTATTAGAAGTAGATGTTAATAGGGACGAGGAATGCGACACAGAAGAGGTGAAGATAATCTCATCAATAATACCAAATTCAACTCTAATTCTGATGAAATAAAATTTTATTTTCTGACAACATCAGGTTAACGATCGGGGAAGATGAAGTCGAAAATATTGCGAGTTTGCAAGGAAACTTGAAGCAAATATCTAGCATGAATTATCATTTAAAATAAAATTTCATGTTGGATAAAATATCATTAAATTATTGTCATATTGTCATGACCCTAACCCCGAACTTGGTCGTGATAGCGCCTCTCGTGAAGACAAGGTCATCCAACTAAACCAAATCTCCATTTTTAAATAATTAAAAAGCATATATATATAGTCTAAACATGATTTAATAGCACTAAATAGCGGAAATGTAGATAACAATGCAGAAATCCAGCCCGACACAATCCTAACCGGGGTGTCACAAGTCACGAGCATCTATGAACCACAATACAGTCTGCAAAAGTCATAATCTACTACAATTGTTTGAAAAGAAACAGGAATAATAGAGGAATAGAGACACGGGGCTGCTGACGTCAACAACTACCTCGTAATCTCCGAAAGTCCCGCCTGGAACTTGAGGGAATTAGCACTTCGGAGTGGAACAAGCTACGCCTGAATCTGCACACAAGGTGCAGGGAGTAAAGTAAGTATTCCAACTCAGTGAGTAACGAATATAAATAATGACTGAAAGTAAGAAAACACGTAAAGAACATGGCATTCTATAATGAAGTAGTAAAATCATTTGAGATCAGTAAAACTCAAGTGAAAATGCTCTTTAAGCCAGTGAAACAAGTAATTGACAGATAATTATGATAAAGTAAACAAATAAAAATTTGCCCATCGGGCACAGTATCAACAATCCAGCCCCTCGGGAAACATCTCAGAACCATATCAGCACCTCGGGCTCAATCTCACATCACAATGGGTACCCGCGCTCACTGGGGGTGTGCGGATTCCTGGAGGGGCCCCTTACGTCCCAAGTGCAATAACAAGCCATCTCGTGGCATCAAATCTAGGCCCTCGGCCTCATATCAATCAAGCTACCTCGTGGCGTACATATCTCAGGCTCTCGGCCTCAAATCAATATAAGTGTTTCCTCACAATACAGGCCCTCTGCTTTACTCAGTCAAAAATCACCACAAGACCCTCGGGCGATAGTAAAATAATGTTTCTCAGCCCAAACATCATTTAAAATATTATTTAAGTCTCAAAACTGAGTAAAAATGGCTGAGTAGTAAAGTAGTGAAAAATACCGTGACTAAGTTCAAGTAATAAATCAAAACAGTGTGGAAATATCAAATAAAAGCCCCGAAGCGTTCAAGTAGTTGGCACTAGGCCCAAATATGGCTTTCAGCCCAAGTAATGATGATAAAAATAGTTTTCAATCAAAATATGTGGTAAAATCATTAATCGGGACGGACCAAGTCACAATTCCCAACAGTGCACGACCCTACGCTCGTCATCAAGCGTGTGCCTCACCTCAATGTAGCATTACGATGTGCAATCTGGGGTTTCAAACACTCAGAACATCATTTACAATCATTACTCACCTCGAAACAACTAAATCTCCAGCTTGAGATGCCCTTGCCCCACGAATCGGCCACCACGTGCATAGAATCTATCCAAAATCAGAACGAATACATCACAATATGCAAAAGGAACTAAGCCCAAGCGAAAACAATCGAAAAATACCAAAAATCCCGAAATTAGCAAAATCCAAGCCCCGGACCCCCTTCTCGAAACTCAAAATTTTTTACATCAACGGGTTTCTTATCTCCCCACGAGTTCATACATATCAAAAGTTCTCAAATCCGACCCCAAATGGTCCTGCCCAATCAAAAGTCCAAAATTCCAAGCCCTAGTTTCTTCCATTTTGTCTTAAGTTTCCATGACTTTTTAGGTGGGTTTCACAATAGAATCGAGTTTAAAGTCCGAAATTCTTACCTCCAAACGTTTTCCTTGAACCCTCTTCAATCTCCTTCAAAAATCCCTCAAAATGAGCAGCTATGGGTGAAAATAGACCCACATTCGCGAACAAGACGACTTAAAAACATTCTGCCCAGGCCTGCATTTCCTTCATCGCGATCGCGACACTTCCCTTGCGATCGCGAAGAACAAACCTTCAGCTTCCCAAAATTACGCTACGCGAACGCGACAAAGCCTACGTGAAAGAGATGACCAGACGGGATAACCCTACGCAAACGCGGATATAATCCTGCGTTCGCGATAAACAAACATACTGCCAAGACACAGGTCCAATTGACCCTATGCGAACGCGACCACACTCACGCATTCATGATGAACAACTCTCCCATTCTACGCGATCGCGAGCCTCCAATCACTAACGTGAAGAACAACTAGGTGCCCTCCTCAATTCCTCCTACGTGATCACGAGACACCCTATGCGATTGCGAAGGGAAAATTATCTACAAGCCTGAACCTGCCATTTCTGCTACTTTCAAACTCCAAAAATGATCCGAATGACTGCCCGAATCTCACCCGAGGCCCCCGGGACCTTAACCAAAGGCACCAACACATCCTAAAACCTTATTGAAACTTGTTCCAATCATTAGAACACCTCAAACAACATCAAATTACCCAAAACACATCGGATTCAAGCATAAGTTTCTAAAAACCTTACGGAATACGCTTTCGATCAAAACCCAACCAAACTACGTACAAATGACCTGAAATTCCGCGCACATATCCCAAATGACACAACAAAGCTATTGCAACTCTCGAAATTCCATTATGACCCTTATATCAAAATCTCACCTATCAACCGGAAATCGCCAAAATATCAACTTCGCCAATTCAAGCCTAATTCTACTCAGGACCTCCAAAACCCATTTAGATCACACTCCTAAGTCATAAATCACCTCCCGAAACTAATCGAACCATCGAAACTCACATCCGAGCCCTATAACACATAAGTCAATATCCGATTAACTTTTCCAACTTAAGCCTTCTTAAAAGAGACGGAGTGTCTCAACTCCACCGAAACCAATCTGGATTCCATCCAACAAACCTGATACCTCAAAACACTGATAAATAAAGCAATAAGAAGCAGAAATGGGGGAAACGGACCAATAACTCATGAGATGACCGGCCGGGTCGTCACAACCTCCCCAACTAAAACAAACGTTCATCCTCGAACGAGTCAAGAAACATACCTGAAGCCTCAAACAGGTGAGGATATCAGCTCCGCATCTCCCGCTCGAACTCCCAAGTAGCCTCCTCCACGGGCCTACCTCTCCAGTGCACTTTCACTGATGCTATATCCTTTGACCTCAATTTCCGAACCTGATACTCCAAAATAGCTGTTGGCTCCACATCCTAAGTCAAATCACCCTCCAACTGAATCGTGCTGAAATCCAGGACATGGGGAGGATCTCCAATATACTTTTGGAGCATAGAAACATGGAAAACCGAATGCAAACTCAACAACTTGGGTGGCAAAGCAAGCTCATAAGCCACCTTCCCAATCCTTCGAAGTACCTCAAAAGGCCCAATGAACTGCGGACTCAACTTCCCTTTCTTTCTGAATCTCATAAAAACCTTTGTGGGTGAAACCTTCAATAAGACCTTCTCACCAACCATGTAGGACACATCTCGAACCTTCCTGTCAGCGTAACTCTTTTGCCTTGACTGTGCCGTACGAAGTCTTTCCTGGATTACCTTGACCTTATCTAAAGCATCCTGAACCAAATCTGTCCCCAATAGCCTAGCCTAGCCTCGCCAAGTTCGAACCAAGCAACTAGAGATCGACACCGCCTCCCGTACAAAGCCTCATATGGAGCCATCTGAATACTCGACTGGTAGCTATTGTTATAAGCAAACTCTGCAAGCGGTAGAAACTGATACCATGACCCTCCGAAATCAATAACACAAGCACGTAGCATATCCTCCAATATCTAAATGGTGCGCTCAGATTGCCCGTCCGTCTGAGGGTGAAAAGTTGTGCTCATCTGCACCTGAGTACCCAACTCTCGCTGAACAAACTTCCAAAACTAAGAAGTAAACTGAGTGCTCCGATCTGAAATGATGGAAACTGGGACACTATGTAACTAAACAATCTCCCGAATATATATCTCTACCAACCGCTCTGAAAAATAAATGGTAAAGATAGGAATGAAGTGTGTGGACATGGTTAGCCTATCCACAATCACCCAAATAGCAGCATCGAAGTTCTTCAAAGCCAAGGGAGTCCAACGATAAAATCCATAGTGATCTGCTCCCACTTCCACTCTGGAATATCCATCCTCTGAAGCAAGCCACCCGGTCTCTGATGCTCATATTTCACCTACTAACAATTGACACACCGAGCTATAAATCCCACAATATTTTTCTTCATTCTCCGCTACCAGTTATGCTGTCTCAGATCATGATACATCTTTGCAGCTCCTGGATGAATAGAATACCGCAAGCTATGGGCCTCCTCCAGAATCAACTCCCGAAGCGCATCCACATTGGGCACAGAAATCTGGCCCTGCATCCTCAACACCCCATCATCACCAATGGTCACATCTCTAGTATCATCATGCTGAACTATATCCCTAAGGATGAGAAAATGTGTATCATCATACTGGCGCTCTCTGATGCGCTCATATAGGGAAGACCGAGAAACCACGCAAGCCGACACCCGACTAGGCTCTGAAGTATCCAACCTCACGAACCGATTAGCTAAAGCCAGAACATCAACCACAAGAGGTCTCTCCCCAACTGGAATATATGCCAAATTTCCTATACTCACTGCTTTTCAGCTCAAAGCATTGGCCACCACATTGGCCTTCCCCGGATTATACAATATAGTGATGTCATAATCCTTAAGCAACCCCAACTACCTCTGCTGACTCAAATTAAGATCCTTTTGCTTGAACAAATGCTGAAGACTGCGATGATCAGTGAATACCTCACAAGATACGCTATACAAGTAATGCCTCCAAATCTTCAATGCGTGAACTATGGCAGCTAACTCCAAATCATGAAAGGGGTAGTTCTTCTCATGGGGCTTCAATTGACGAGAAGCATATGCAATAACTCTACCCTCCTGCATCAACATACAACCAATCCATACTCTCGAAGCATCACAATACACGGTATATAAACCAGAAGCTGATGGCAAGACCAATACTGGAGATGTGGTCAAAGCTGTCTTGAGCTTCTGAAAGCTCTCCTCACACTCGTTCGACCATACAAATAAAGCACCTTTCTAAGTCAACTTGGTCAAGGGCGATGCGATGGATGAGAATCCCTGAACAAACCGGTGATAATAGCCTGCCAAACCAAGAAAACTATGAATCTCTCCGGCTGAGGATGGCCTGGGCCAACTCTAAACCGCCCCTATCTTCTTTAGATCGACCTGAATACCCTCACTGGACACCACGTGTCCCAAGAATACCACTGAACTGAGCCAAAACTCACACTTGGAGAACTTTGCATGGAGCTTCTCCTCCCTCAATCTATGTAACACAACCCTCAAATGCTCCGCGTGCTCCTCCTGACTACGCAAATATACCACGATATCTTCAATGAAAACTATGACAAATGAGTCAAGATAAGGCCAGAAAACGTTGTTCATCAGATGCATGAACGCTGCTGGGGCATTGGTCAGCCCAAAAGACATAACCAGGAACTCATAGTGACCATATCTGGTCCTGAAGTTAAGAATATCCGAGTCTCTGATCTTTAACTGGTGATAACCCGAACGGAGATCAATCTTGGAGAATACCCTCGCTCCCTGAAGCTGGTCGAATAAATCATCTATGCAGGGCAAAGGATACTTGTTCTTAACTATTACCTTCTTCAATTGCCTATATCAATGCACATTCTCATTGTGCCATCCTTCATCTTCACAAACGAAACAGGCGCACCACAGGGTGACACGCTAGGCCGAATGAACCCCTTATCTAGGAGTTCCTGAAGGTGCTCCTTTAGCTCTTTCAACTCCGCTGGGGCCATATGATACGGAGGAATAGAAATGGGATGAGTGCCCAGCACTAGGTCAATACCAAAATCAATATCCCTGTTCGGTGGTATGCCCGACAGGTCTGCAGGAAATACATCACGGAACTCCCTCACAACTGGGACAGAATCAATATTGGGAGCCTCAACTCCCACATCCCTTAAAAAGTCAAGATACGAAAGACAACACTTCCCAACTATATATTGGGCCTTCAAGAAAGAAATCACTCTACTAGGAACCTAATCAGTCACCCCTCGCCACTCAATCCGTGGCACACCCGTTATGGCCAATGTGACTGTCTAAGAATGATAGTCCAGAATGACACGATACGAAGATATCCAATCCATGCCCAGAATGACACCGAATCCACCATACTCAATAATAAAATATCAACTCGGGTCTCCAAATCCCTAATAATCACCACACACGACTGGTACACATGATCTACAACAACAGTATCACCCATCGAGGTAGATACATGAACATGTGAAGCAAAAAACTCATGAGGAGTACCTAAATAACGAGCAAAGTACGATGACACATAAGAATAGGTGGAACCGGGATCAAATAACATAGAGCCATCTCTGTGGCAGACTAAAATAATACCTGTAATGACAGCATCAGAGGTAATAACATCGAATCTGCCTGGAATAGCATAGAAACGGGCCTGACCTCCCCTTAATCGACCTCCCCCTCCGGGGCGACCCCTAGCTGGCTGGACGGGTGGTGGTGGAGCAATTGTGCTGAAGCTAATGACTAACCCCTCTGCTGGGATGAACTAGCAACACGGCGGGGACACTGCCTCCATATGTGGCCCATCTCGCCACACTCGTAACAACTCCTAGGTGTTGGAGAAGGGAACTGATGAGAACGCCTCGCACCGGAGTGACCAGCAAATGCACTCGGCGTAGAGGAGCCCTGAACAGATGCAGCACGTGATGAGCTTTGAGCTGGGAGGGCACTAAGTGAAGAATGGCCTTGGTGTAAACTGTGGGAACCCTGGCCCGATGACGCCCCTTTAGAGCCTGAGCGATCAGACTGACTATGTCAAAACTGTCAACCCCTGTTGTGCTGAAACTGGCCCCACGAAGGACCACTACTGTAGCTGCCAGATCCTCGAGGCCTCTTGGCCTCCCTCTCCTCTCGCTCCTGGCGACGGACAGACTCAATCTCCCTAGAAATATCCATAACCTCCTTGAATGTAGCACCAGTCATCCTCTTCCTGTTCATAAATATATGGAGATGATAAGTAAGACCATTGACAAATCTCCTAATCCTCTCTCGATCAGTCGGGACCAACCAGATGGCATGAAGAGCCAACTCAGAGAATCTTAACTCATACTATTACACGGTCATGTCTCCCTGACGTAACCGCTCAAACTGCCTACGCAGCTTCTCTCTGCAAGACTGCGGTACGTACTTTTCTAGAAAGAGAATGGAGTACTGCTGCTAGGAAAGAGGTGTTGCACCAACAGGCCTGCGCCTCTCAAAATCTTCCCACCAAGTTAATGCGGTTCCTGAAAACTGATAAGTAGTGAAAGCGACCCCGCTGCTTTCCAAGATAACGGTTGTACGAAGCATTCTCTGACACTTCTCTAGACAGCCCTGGGCATCCTCGCCCTCTGCTCCGCTGAAGGTCGGAGGCTGAAGTCTCCTAAATCTCACCAACCTAAGCTGCTCATCCTCTAGCAAGACAAGAACTATATAGCCTTGACCAACTGCGACCGACTGGGCTGGATGTGCCCCCAACATCTGAAGTCCCTGCACAAACTGCTCAGGGGTGCACGCGGCGGGAGTCTGACTGCCTCTGCAAGCCTGTGAAGTAGCTGCGGCTGTAGTGGCTAAAACCGCCTGAGCTAGGCCAATTCAAACTGATAAAATCTGAGCCAAGTCCTCCTAAGGACCAGAAATCACAATAGGCACAACTGGTTCCTGAGCTGGTGCTATTGGAGGGTCCACAACTGGAACCTGGTCCTGAACTGGGGCAGCTGGTGGATCTGCAGATGCTGCCCTCGCTGCCCTACCTCTACCACGATCGAGTCCTCGGCCTCTGGTAGCCGTAGCTGGTGGAATTAGTGTTCGTCCACCCTCTTCGGTAGCGCGTGTCCTCACCATCTGTGAGAGAATAGAACAGTAGAAGTTCAGTACTCGGATCATCAAACTCGCACGATAAGAATTTCAAGAATGTGATGTTTTTCCTAAGGGTTCTGCAGCCTCCCGAGGATAAATACAGACATCTCCATACCAATCCACGAGACTCTACTAAACCTGCTCATGACTCGTAAGACCTAGGTAACCTAGGCTCTGATACCAACTTGTCATAACCCTAACCCTGAACCCGATCGTGATGACGCCTCTCATGAAGACAAGGCCAGCCATAAACCAAATTCCCATTTTTAAACAATTAAAAAGCATACATATAGTGTAAACATGATTTAATAGCACTAAATAGCAAAAATGTAGATAATAATGCGGAAATCCAGCCCGACACAGCCCTAACCGGGGTGTCACAAGTCACGAGCATCTATGAACCACAATACAGTCTGCTAAAGTCATAACCTACTACAATTGTTTGAAAAGAAATAGGAATAATAGAGGAATACAAACACGGGGCTGCGGATATCAATAGCTACCTCGTAATCTCCGAAAGGCCCGCCTGGAACTTGAGGGAATTAGCACTCCGGAGTGGAACAAGCTACGCCTGAATCTGCACAGAAGGTGCATGGAGTAAAGTAAGTACTCCAACTCAAGGAGTAACGAATATAAATAATGACTGAACGTAATAAAACACGTAAAGAACATGGCATTCTATAATGAAGTAGTAAAATCATTTGAGATCAGTAAAACTCAAGTGAAAATGCTCTTTAAGCCAGTAAAACAAGTAATTTACAGATAATTATGATAAAGTAAACAAATAGAAATTTTTCCCTCGGGCATAATATCAACAATCCAGCTCTTTCGGAAACATCTCAGAACCATACCAGCCCCTCGGGCTCAATCTCACATCACAATGGGTATCCGTGCTCACTGGGGGTGTGCAGACTCCTGGAGGCGCCAGTTACGACCCAAGCACAATAACAAACCATCTCGTGGCATCAAATTTAGGCCCTCGGCCTCATATCATTCAAGCCACCTCATGGCGTACATATCTCAGGTTCTCGGCCTCAAATCAGTATCAGTGTTTCCTCACAATACAGGCCCTCAGCCTTACTCAGTCAAAAATCACCACAAGCCCCTCGGGCGATAGTAAAACAGTTTTTCTCAGCCCAAACATCATTTAAGTCTCAAAACTGAGTAAAAATGGTTCAGTAGTAAAATAGTGGTAAATACCATGACTAAGTTCAAGTAATAAATCAAAACAATGAGGAAATATCAAATAAAAGCCTCGAAGGATTCAAATTTTTGGCACTAGGCCAAAAAATGGCATTCAGCCCAAGTAATGATGATAACAAATAGTTTTCAATCAAAATATGCGGTAAAATCGTTAATCGGGACGGACCAAGTCACAATCCCCAATAGTGCACGACCCCACGCTTGTCATCAAGAGTGTACCTCACCTCAATATAACACTGCGATGTGCAACCCGGTGTTTCAAACCCTCAGGACATCATTTACGATCATTACTCACCTCGAAATGGCTAAATCTCTAGCTCGCGATGCCCTTGCCCCTTCAATCGTCCTCCAAGTGCGTCAAATCTATCCGAAATCAGAACGAATATGTAGCAATATGCTAATGGAACAAATCCCAAGCAAAAATAATCAAAAAAATACTAAAAATTCTAAAATTAGCAAAAGTCGAGCCCAAGGCCCACTTCTCGAAACTCCAAAATTTTCACATCAACGGGTTCCTGATCTCCCCACGAGTGCATATATATCAAACTTTCTCAAATCCGACCCCAAATGGTCCTCCAAAACCCCAATCAAATGTCCAAAATTCCATGCCCTAGTTTCTTCCATTTTTAGCTTAAGTTTCCATGATGTTCTAGGTGGGTTTCACAATAGAATCGAGTTTGAAGTCCGAAATTCTTACCTCCAAACGTTTTCCCTTGAATCCCTCTTCAATCTCCTTCAAAAATCCCTCAAAATGAGCAGCTATGGGTGAAAATAGGCCCACATTCGAGAACAAGACGACTTAAAAATATTCTGCCAAGGTATGTATTTCCTTCATCGCGATCGCGGCACTTCCCTCGTGATCGCGAAGAAAAAACCTTCAGCTTCCCAAAATTACACTACGCGAATGAGACAAAGCCTATGCGAACACGATGACCAGACGGGATAACCCTACGCGATCGTGGACATAACCCCGCGTTTGCAATGTACAAACATCCTGCCAAGACCCAGGTCCAATTGACCCTATGCGAACGCGACCACACTCACGCGTTCGCTATGAACAACTCTCCCATGCTACATGATCGCGAGCCTCCAATCGCGAACGCGAAGAACAATTGGGTGCCCCCCTCAATTCCTCCTATGCGATCGCGAGACACCCTACGGGATCGTGAAGGGCAAATTCTCTGAAACCCTGAACCTGTAATTTCTGCTACTTTCAAACTTAAAAAATGATCCGAATGACTACCCGAAACTCACCTGAGGCCCCCGAGACATCAACCAAAGGCACCAACACATCCTGAAACCTTATTGAAACTTGTTCCAATCATCAAAACACCTCAAACAACATCAAATTACCGAAAACACATCGGATTCAAGCATAAGTTTCTAAAAACCTTACGAAATACGCTTTCGATCAAAACCCAACCAAACCACGTACGAATGACCTGAAATTTTGCGCACACATCCCAAATGACACAACAAAGCTACTACAACTCTCAAAATTCCATTATGACCCTTATATCAAAATCTCACCTATCAACCGGAAATCGCCAAAATATCAACTTCGCCAATTCAAGCCTAATTCTACTCAAGACCTCCAAAACCCATTCTGATCACACTCCTAAGTCATAAATCACCTCCCAAAGCTAATCAAACCATCGGAACTCACATCCGAGCCCTCTAACATATAAGTCAACATCCGGTTAACTTTTCCAACTTAAGCCTTCTTAAAAGCGACGAAGTGTCTCAAACTCCACCGAAACCAATCCGGATTCCATCCAACCAACCTGATACCTCAAAACACAGATGAACAAAGCTGTAAGAATCAGAAATGGGTTAAACAAACTGGTAACTCATTAGACGACCGGCCGGGTCGTCACATCCTCCCCAACTAAAAAAAATGTTCATCCTCGAACGAGTCAAGAAACATACCTGAAGCCTCAAACAGGTAAAGGATATCTGCTCCGCATCTCCCGTTCGGTCTCCTAGGTAGCCTCCTCCACGGGCCGAGCTCTCTACTGCACTTTCAGTGAAGCTATATCCTTTGACCTCAATTTCCGAACCTAACGCTCCAAAATAGCTGCTGGCTCAACATCGTAAGTCAAATCACCCTCCAACTGAACCGTCCTAAAATCCAGGACATGGGATGGATCTCTAATATACTTCTGGAGCATAGAAACATGGAAAAACTGGATGCATACCTGACAAGCTGGGGTAGCAAAGCAAGCTCATAAGCCACCTCCCCAATCCTCCGAAGTACCTCAAAAGGCCCAATCAACCGTAGAATAGACTTCCTTTTCTTTCCGAATCTCATAACACCCTTAGTAGGCGAAACCTTCAACATGTGCTTCTCACCAACCATGTAGGGCACATCTCGAACCTTCTTGTCAGCGTAACTATTTTGCCTCGGTTGTGCCGTAAGAAGTCTCTCCTATATTACCTTAACCTTATCTAAAGCATCCTGAACCAAATCTGTCCCCAATAGCCTAGCTATGCCGAGCTCAAACCAACCAACTGGAGATCTACACCACATTTGTACAATGCCTCATATGGAGCCATCTGAATACTCGACTGGTAGCAATTGTTATAAGAAAACTCTGCAAGCGGTAGAAACTGATCCCATAATCCTCCGAAATCAATAACACAAGCGCGTAGCATATCCTCTAATATCTAAATGGTGTGCTCGGGTTGCCCGTCTGTCTGAGGGTGAAAAGTTGTTCTCATCTGCACATGAGTACCCAACTCTCGTTGAACAGACTTCCAAAAATGGGAAGTAAACTTAGTGCCCCGATCTGGAATGATAGAAATTGGGACACCATGCAACCGAACAATCTCCCGACTATATATCTCTGCCAACCGCTCTGAAGAATAAGTAGTACAGATAGGAATGAAGTGTGCGGACTTGGTCAGCCTATCCACTATGACCCAAATAGCATCGAACTTCGTCAAAGACCGAGGTAGTCCAACTACAAAATCCATAGTGATCCGCTCCCACTTCCACTCGGGAATATCCATCCTCTGAAGCAAGACAACTGGTCTCTGATGCTCATATTTCATCTACTAACAATTGACACACCGAGCTACAAATCCCACAATATCTTTCTTCATTCTCCGCCACTTGTAATACTGTCTCATATCCTGATACATCTTCGCAGCTCCTGGATGAATAGGATATCGCGAGCTATGGGCCTTCTCCATAATCAACTCCTGAAGCGCATCCACATTGGGCACAGAAATCTGGCCCTGCATCCTCAATACCCTACCATCTCCAACGGCCACATCTCTGGCATCATCATGCTGAACTCTATCCCTAAGGACGAGCAAATGTGGATCATCATACTGGTGCTCTTTGATGCACTCATATAGGGAAGACCGAGAAACCACGCAAGCTAACATCCGACTAGGCTCCGAAATATCCAACCTCACTAACCGATTGGCTAAAGCCTGAACATCAACTACAAGAGGTCTCTCCCCAATTGGAATATATACCAAACTCCCATACTGATTGCCTTTCGGCTCAAAGCATCGGCCACCACATTGGCCTTCCGCAGATGGTACAATATAGTGATGTCATAATCCTTAAGCAACTCCAACTACCTCCGCTACCTCAAATTAAGATCCTTTTGCTTGAAAAAATGTTGAAGACTGCGATGATCGGTGAATACCTCACAAGATACGCAATATAAGTAATGCCTCCAAATTTTCAACGCGTGAACTATGGCAGCCAACTCCAAATCATGAACGGGGTAGTTCTTCTCATGGGGCTTCAACTGACGAGAAGCATAAGCAATAACTCTACCCTCCTGCATCAACACACAACCAATCCCTACTCTCGAAGCATCACGATACACGGTATATGAACTTCAAGCTGATGGCAAAACCAATATTGGAGCAGTGGTCAAAGCTGTTTTGAGCTTCTGAAAGCTCTCCTCACACTCGTCCGACCATACAAATAAAGTACCCTTTTGAGTCAAATTGGTCAAGGGCAATGCAATAGATGAGAATCCATGAACAAACCGGCGATAATAGCCTGCCAAATCAGGAAAACTATGAATCTCTATGGCTGAGGACGGCCTGGGCCAACTCTGAACTGCCTCTATCTTCTTTGGATCGACCTGAACACCCTCACTGGACACCACGTGTCCCAAGAATACCACTGAACTGAGCCAAAACTCACACTTGGAGAACTTTTCATAGAGCTTCTCCTCCCTCAATCTCTGCAACACAACCCTCGAATGCTTCGCGTTTCCTTCTGACTACGCGAATATACCAGGATATCATCAATGCGAACTATGACAAATGAGTCAAGATAAGGCCGGAACACGCTGTTCATCAGATGCATGAACGTTGCTGGGGCATTGGTCAGTCCAAAAGACATAACTAGGAACTAATAGTGACCATATTCGTCCTGAAGGTTGTCTTAAGAATATCCGAATCCCTGATCTTCAACTGGTGATAATCTGAATGGAGATCAATCTTGTAGAATACCCTCGCTCCCTAAAGCTAGTCGAATAAATCATCAATGCGATGCAAAGGGTACTTGTTCTTAACTGTTATCTTATTTAATTGCCTATAATCAATGCATATTCTCATTGTGCCATCCTACTTCTTCACAAAAAGAACTGGCGCACCCCAAGGTGACATATTAGGTCGAATGAACCCCTTATCTAGGATTTCCTGAAGATGCTCCTTTAACTCCTTCAACTCCATTGGCACCATACGACGGAATAGAAATGGGCCGAGTGCCCGGCACCAGGTCAATACCAGAATCAATATTCCTGTCTGGTGGCATGCCCGGCAGGTCTACTGGAAACACGTCAGAGAAATCCCTTACAACTGGGATAGAATCAATACTGGGAGCCTCAACTCCCATATCCCTCACAAAGGCAAGATATGAAAGACAACCCTTCCCAACCATACACTGGGCCTTTAAGAAAGAAATCACTCTAATAGGAATGTAATCAGTCACCCCTCGCCACTCAATCTATGGTACACCCGGTATGGCCAATATGACTGTCTTCGCATGACATACTAGAATAGCACGACACGAAGATAGCCAATCCATGCCCAGAATGACATTAAAATCCACCATACTCAATAATAAAAGATCAACTTAGGTCTCCAGACCCCCAATAATCACCACACACGACCGATACACACGGTCTACAACAACAATATCGCCCACAAGGTAGATACATGAACAAGTAAAGTAAGAAACTCACGAGGAGTACCCAAATAACGAGCAAAGTATGATGGCACATAAGAATAGGTGGAACCGGATCAAATAACATAGAGGTGCCTCAGTGGTAGACTGAAATAATACCTGTAATGACAGTATCGGAGGCAATAACATCGGATCTACCTAGAATAGCATAGAAATGGGCATGACCGCCCCCTAATCAACCTCCATCTCTGGGGCGACCCCTGGCTGACTGATCCCCACCCCTAGCTGGTTGGGCGGGTGGTGGTGGAGCAACTAATGCTGAAGCTGATGACTGACCCCTTTGTTGGGATGAACTTCCAATACGGCGGCGACACTGCCTCCACATGTGGCTCATCTCGCCACACTCGTAACAACTCCTAGGTGTTGTATAAGGGGACTGATGAGAACACCTCACACCGGAGTGACCAGCAGATGCACTCGGAGAAGAGCCCTAAACAAATGGAGCACGGGATGAGCTCTGAGCTTCGAGGGCAGTAAGTTAAGAATGGCCCTGGTATGAACTATGGGAACCCTGGCCCGATGACTCCCCTCAATAGCCTGAGCGATCAGACTGACCATGTTGGAACTGTCGTCCCCTACTGTGCTGAAACTGGCCCCTCGAAGGACCACCACTGTAGCTGCTAGAACCTCGAGGCCTCTTGGCCTCTATCTCCTCTCGTTCCTGGCGACGGACAGACTCAATCTCCCTGGTAATATCCACAACTTCCTCGAATGTAGCACTAGTCACCATCTCCCTGGTCATAAGAATACGGAGCTGATAAGTAAGATCATCGACAAATCTCCTAATCCTCTCTCGATCTGTCGGGACCAACCAGATGGCATGACGAGCCAACTCAGAGAATCTTAACTCATACTATGAAACTATCATGTCTCTCTGACGTAACCACTCAAACTGCCTACGCAGCTCCTCTCTGTGAGACTACGGTACGTACTTCTCCAAAAAGAGAATAGAGAACTGCTGCCAGGAAAGAGGTGTTACACCAACAAGCCTGCGCCTCTCAAAATCCTCCCACCAGGTGAATGCAGGTCCTGAAAACTTATAAGTAGTGAAAGCGACCCCGCTGGTCTCCAAGTACCGGCTGTACGAAGCATTCTCTAACACTTGTCTAGAAAGCCCTGGGCATCCTCGCCCTCTGCTCTGCTAAAGGTCAGAGGCTGAAGTCTCCCAAATCTCTCCAACCTATGCTGCTCATCCTCTGGCATGACAGGAACTACATAGTCCTGAGCAGCTGTGACCGGCTGGGCTGGATGTGCCCCCGGCGTATGAAGTCCCTGCATAACCTGCTCAGAGGTGCGGGCGGCGGGAGTCTGAGTGACTCTCCTGGCCTGTGAAGTAGCTGTAGCTGTCGTGGCTGAAACCGCCTGAGCTAGGCCAGTGCAAACTGATAAGATCTGAGCCAAGTCCTCCTTAAGACCTGGAATCACAATAGGCATAGCTGGTGCCTGAGCTGGTGCTTCTGGAGGGTCCACAGCTGGAACCTGGTCCTGAACTGGGGCAGCTGGTGGATCTGCAGGTGCTGCCCTTGCTGCCCTACCTCTACCACGACCACGACCACGACCGCGTCCTCAGCCTCTGGTGGCCGCAGCTGGTGGAATTAGTGGTCGTCCACCCTCTTTGATAGCGCGTGTACTTACCATCTGTGAGAGAATAGAACAACAAAAGTTCAGTACTCGGATCAACAAACTCTCAAGATAAGAATTTCAAGAATGTGATGTTTTTCCTAAGGGTTCTGCAGCCTCCCGAGGATAAATAAAGACATCTCCGTACCGATCTACGTGACTCTACTAAACCTTCTCATGACTCCTGAGACCTATGTAACCTAGGCTCTGATACAAACTTGTCACGACCCTAACCCCGAACCCGGTCGTGATGGCGCCTCTCGTGAAGACAAGGCCAACCAAATAAACCAAATTCCCATTTTTAAATAATTAAAAAGCATACATATAGTCTAAACATGATTTAATAGCATAAAATAGCGAAAATGTAGATAACAATGAGGAAATCCAGCCCGACATGGCCCTAACCAGGGTGTTACATGTCACGAGCGTCAAAAGTCACCACAAGCCCCTCGGACGATAGTAAAACAATGTTTCTCAGCCCAAACATCATCTAAAATATCATTTAAATCTCAAAACTGAGTAAAAATGGCTGAGTAGTAAAACTGTGGGAAATACCATGATTGAGTTCAAGTAATAAATCAAAACAGTGAGGAAATATCAAATAAAAGCCCCGAAAGGTTCAGATAGTTGGTACTAGGCCCAAGTATGGCATTCATCCCAAGTAATGATGATAACAAATAGTTTTCAATCAAAATACGTGGTAAAATCATTAATCGGGACGGACCAAGTCACAATCCCATATAGTGCACAACCCCAAGCTTGTCATCAAGTGTGTGCCTCACCTCAATATAGCACTACGATGTGCAATCCGAGGTTTTAAACCCTCAGGACATCGTTTAAATCATTACTCACCTCGAAACGGCTAAATCTCTAGCTCGCGTAGCCCTTGACCCTCGAATCGGCCTCCACGTACATCGAATCTATCCGAAATCATAACGAATACGCCACAATATGATAAGGGAACAAAGCCCAAGAAAAAACAATCGAAAAATACTAAAAATCCCAAAATTAGCAAAACCCACGCAAACGCGATGACCAGATGGGATAACCCTACGCGATCGCGGACATAACCCCGCATTCGCGATCCACAAACATCCTGCCTAGACTCACGTCCAATTTACCCTATGCGAACGCGACCACACTCATGCGTTCGCGAAGAACAACTCTCCCATGCTATATGATCGCGAGACTCAAATCGCGAACGCGAAGAACAACCGGGTGCCCTCCTCAATTCCTGCTACACGATCGCAACCCTGGACCTGCAATTTTTGCTACTTTCAAACTCAAAAAATGATCCGAATGACTACCCGAAACTCACCCGAGGCCCCCGGGATCTCAACCAAAGGCACCAACACATCCTAAAACCTTATTCAAACCTCTTTCAATCATCAAAACACCTCAAACAACATCAAATTACCCAAAACACATCGGATTCAAGCCTAAGTTTCTAAAAACCTTCCAAAATACGCTTCTGATCAAAACCCAACCAAACTACGTCCGAATGACCTGAAATTTTGCACATACATCGCAAATGACACAACGAAGCTACTGCCACTCTCGAAATTCTATTCCGACCCTTATATCATAATCTCACCTATCAACCGGAAATCGCCAAAATATCAACTATGCCAATTCAAGCCTAATTCAACTCCGGACCTCCAAAATCCATTCCGATCACACTCCTAATTCATAAATCATCTCCCGAAGCTAATCGAACCATAGGAACGCACATCCGAGCCCTCTAACACATAACTCAACATCCAGATGACTTTTCCAACTTAAGTCTTCTTAAAAGAGACGAAGTGTCTCAAACTCCACCGAAACCAATCCGGATTCCATCCAACCAACCCGATACCTCAAAACACAGATGAACAAAGCAATAAGAAGCATAAATAGGGGAAATGGACTGGTAACTCATGAGACAACCGGCCGGTCGTCACACATATTATTTAGGACTTTGAAATTAACTATGATTTTGGTATAAAACTAAAGTTTACATTGACATGAAAATTTGATACTCCTATCTAATATCGTTATCAAGTAATTGTCTTTATCAATTTAATACAGTAATAGCTTGAATATATATATATATATATATATATATATATATATATATATATTAAAAATACAACTATAAGAAAAAGTTGACACTGATTTTTACTTATAAGTTAAAGTTTATTATCTTTAAATAAAATTTTTAGAGTAATTGCTAAGGCTACGCGTGCGAGGACGTGAAATATAGACAAGTAAGAATTAAAAAATTCAACAAGCAAAGTTCAAGCATAAAATCAGACTAGGGATGTACAAAGAAAAATTGATAAATCGCACTAAATCGATAATCAGAGTCAAGTCGAGAAAAAAAATCGATTGTGGTTTGGTGTTGAGAAAAACAATCCGACCATAATTGGTATAGTTTGATTTTAACTAGAAAAAGTCAAACCGAAACCAAATTAACAAACTCGAAATTACATTTATGCAATTTTAAAAAATACTTTATACGTATAAATATTTATTATAATTTATAAATATTTCTTAAACTTGTTCAAAGTTTTATCTTTAAACGTATTATTTAAAGTTTGGATTTAGCATTATTGAATGGTCCAATAAATTTTATAGCCCATAAAGGTAGTAAGTTGACGAGCGCAAAACACAATACAAAATTATTACTCACTAATCAAAGATAGTATAGTAAAATATCATCTCCATAGGGATTGGATTTAAATAATGACAAGATGCCAAATATACCCCTGTACTATGAGAAAAAGTTTAAATTTATCCTTCGTTATACTTTGGATTCAAAAATACGACTACCGTAATACTATTAGTTCAGATATACCCCTCTTTTGTTAAGTTTTTCCAAGGTGCACATCCAAAACCTACGTGGCACTGACATTTGATGAGGTGTATGCCACATGGCATGCCACCTCAGTGTGGCATCCACCTCAGCACCCATAATCAATATATAAAAGACTAAAATTTGAAATACAATATTTCCAGCTAGCGATAATGGTGGCAATAGTGGTGGAGGGGAAGAAAGTTTTTGTAGTGAAAAAAAAATGAGGGAGGAAAAAAATGGCTTAGGGGCACTGAGGTGGCAAACCATGTGATATCGACCTCATCAAATGTTAGTGTCACGTAGGTGTTTGACCAAAAAGCATAAAACCTTTTGTTACACTAATTAGATAAGAAGATAACAGGTAAAATCCTAATTAAGGATAATAATTTCTAGATCTGAAATATGTTTATGTTGATAACATGGGGTCGCTTTAATCAGATTTATTGCGACATACATTAAATGACACGGTCATAAATGAGGGAGGGAATAATAATGAGGAATAAATGTATTAAATGGCACTAAATGTAAATAGAGAGAAGGATTCGCACAATATTGAATGAGGTGGATGATTCCTCTCTCTAACAATGATGTAAGACAAGTGAATATGAGAATATATGGAACTTTCTCGGATCAGATGCGAGAAATTTTGAATAAACAACAAATCGGATCTCTTGTGAAAGGTAATGTTTGTATTTTACTTGAGAGTCAACTTTTCAAGAGAGCTCTTATCATATAGAATATTACGTACCCTTTTTTTCTCTCTACCTTTATATTTGTATGGGACATGCTTCTAACCTAACCTAGAATACAAGTACAAAGAATATTCAATGGAATATTAAATATCTTATTACAAAACTAGTCGTTATTATGAGCACGTGATTTTTGCTTATACGATTTGTTCCCATAAAATTCAAAATAAAACAATTTTCCTTTGTGTGCAATTTTGTGAATTTTCGAAATTTTCAGTTATTGTTTATATTCGTGTGTGTGCCTGTTTATTTGATCAATTAATAAGAAAATACAAAAATATGTAGCAATTGCATTTAGGATTTAATTTTTACAATTCTTTAGCCAAGTAGTAAATTGCTTATTTTACAAAAATAAAAAAATCACAAAAATAATATATCTTGCATTTCTAGTGTTTAGTGTTAAATTTTGTGATTTTTCTTCTAATTTGGTATATAATTATGTGAGCTAATTATTATTAAGAGCTAATTTGATTTTTTATAATTAGGGTTATTAGAAAGAAAAATTGAAAAATATATAAAATAATTTGGGAATAAAGGAAGAAAAGAGAAATCAAATTTGGGCCAATTCTTGAATTAGTCCACCCTTAATCCAGCCCAAATCACACCCACACGGTCCAAATTGGTTAAACCTATCCAACCATCCAAACGACGTCAGTGTGGTCACATTCGATCTAAACCGTCGATCTCATTAGATCTAACGGTTCAGTCCATCTCTAGCATCAATGAAACAACGCCGTTCCAGGCTTGTTGATCTGAACCGTTCGTTTTATTTGATCGAACGAACCAGTATCATCCTCCATGCCTCGACCCGTTCCCATCCAAAGACCGATCTGGTCTCGAAGGAGTCTGAACGGTACCGTTTTGATGAGTCGATTAATCCAAGCCGTTGATCTTAATTGATCAAACGGCCTGAATTCACTCCATCCCCCCCCCCCCATATATAAGTTTCCAAAAAGACCCACCCCCAAGCCAAACCCCCCTCGTCTCCATCTCCATACCCCTTAGAGACCTTAGGAACCCACCATCGCCCTCCGCCGTAAACCGCCGATTGAAAATCGCCTCCGCCGGTGGTCGGCATCCAAACCCCTCCAAATTTACACCATGTGTCAACCATAACCTCCCCATCCGCGATCCATCATTTGTTTCCTTCGATTCCTAGCCCAGCCCTTTGAATGTTCGAAAAACTAAACGGTTTTTTCGGTGCCGGCTCCGATGGTCACCATAATAACACCCCAGAACCCCCTCAACCTCCCCATCCCAACCCCTGAAACCCTTTCTCTCCAATACCACAAGAACCATTCGAATATCAAATCGAGACCAAGAACCCTAGCACCACCATGAGATCCTCCGGTGGCGGCGCCACTTCCTCTCAGCCCCAAATTAACACCAAATGACCACCCAACCTCCCTTATCCCTAATCTACTACTAGTTTTCTTCAAACCCTTCGAACCTGGATGCGAATGAATGAACCCTAAAAACCCAAATCCCGGGATTGAATATGTAGTTGAAGGATTGAGGTCGTAATCGACCTTAGTTGTGTGTTCTCAATCGAGAACACTCGATTAGGGTCCATTTCGATTTCAAATTCAAAGATTGGAGTTTCGAATTCAAGACAGAGTCAAACAAAAGTAAGTGTCAAAATTTTAGGTCTTTTATGTTTTCTTTAATAATGTTATCTTCCTCTACTCCTTTCTTTTTATATTTTTATTTGTTTTTTTAGAATAATTAGTTAGTCAATTCCTGTTCCATGATTTTTTTTGGTTTTGTTTTATTTCTTCGAATTTATAGAGTGTTTGGTGATATTTTTTGATTTTCTGTAGTTTAAACTCACATAACATTAGTCTTTAAGTGGATTCCTGCTAATTTCAAAAAAACTAAAATGGTTTCGTCTTTTATCGAGAACTGCTAGGCGGTCTGTTAGTAGATTTCATTTGTGTGAAAGTCTGAATAACCTTAATTTGTGAGTACGTAGGGTTTCCAGAGTATTAATAAGGGTTTTAAGGTTAATTTGAAAATTGAAACCTGAGAATTCTGAAACTGAGTGGCTTGCCAATACCAAATGTTAGTGCACTATTAAACTAACAGATTAAATTAATAAAAAGGGGATTAGTATGGCTGTTTCAGTGCCTTTAGGAGTTGGACAGATAGTAACATGGGGATCATAATTAAAAGGTTGAGAAAAGGCATGTGCAAAGAGGTAAATAGCCTGGAAAAGAACAGGGAATGGGAAAAAGATTAAAAAACAGCTGTAAAGGAGAAATGAAGGGCATAAAATAGGGGGAGAGTTAGAAAGAAAGGGAGACCTTCAACACACTCACATAAGGAGAATACAGACTGAGAGAGTGATAACTAGACATTCAGACAGAGATTGAGAGCGAAAGACTAAAAAAGAAAAAATACAGAAGCTGCATCGAGTCTTACTGTTTCACTGGTTTGGCACCTCTGTTTCAATTTCCGTTTAATTCCTGGGTTATTTGGGTTTAAAAGTGGTTTGAGTTTGAGTCCTTAAAGTCTGGTTAATGTTTGTTGGGGTGCTATGGGTTTGAAGCTGATTTTTGGGACAATCTTCTATCACTTTCTGAGTTCGAATTCAATTTAAATTGGTGCTAGTTGTTTGATGTTGCTGCTACTATATACTACTTCCTCACTTTTGTTTCCTTTTCATCCCCAGGTAATTTTTTCAGTCTCAATTGATGTGTGAAGAACTGAACCAGCTAATATATTTGAATTATTGAAGAAATGATGTACTACTCATGTTAT
The DNA here is from genome assembly GCA_026770625.1 of Nicotiana glauca. Lineage (NCBI taxonomy): Eukaryota > Viridiplantae > Streptophyta > Magnoliopsida > Solanales > Solanaceae > Nicotiana > Nicotiana glauca. The sequence goes on from MU730455.1 coordinate 123,655, forward strand.
TTTTGTGTTAGTTTACTTGTAGACATACTAGTTTGAATGCTAGGATATACAGTAGCAGCAGTTGAGATTTAAATGACTTGACCATTCCATGACTTGTATTAACTGGACTGTGTGATCTGTGTTTCAGACTTGTAGGAGTATAGTATTAGCTATAGTGTAGTCAATCTCAGTATTGGCATTTATGTTAATTTGAGATTTAAGCTGGATTAAAGTATTGGTTAGAAGCAGATTCAAAAGTGAGCATGTATGCTAAGTTTAACCAAATATGCAAATGACTTTACACTTCAGTTTTAATTCCAGCAATTTGGTCTCGAAATCAGAAAATAATGTTTCAGTATAATAGGCTTCCTGAATTTGGATGTTGATCGCTTTAGTTTAACAAATACGTAAATGACTCTCTAATTCAGTTCTAATTCCATCATCTTGTTTTGGAATAAAAAATAGCATTTCGATATAGTAAGTTTTCATGTTAAAAAATAAGTTTTGACTATATTAGTTTAAACTTCGAATTCTTTAAATATTGGTAGGATTTCATTAATTTAGATATGATCAGAATATAAATTTTAGAATTAAATTGGTAGTTGTTGAATTGAATGAATCTAAAATTTCCCTCCTTTGATGTCCAAATCAATGAATCCAATTTTGAAGCAAGTTCAGCAGTGCAGATTGGGCTTGCCCATAGGCCCAGGCTCGACAATCTATTTTGATTGTTTTGGGCCCCAACGTCACTGATGCATGCCTAGTTCCGGTTCTAGCTTACCTTCCCAATTGGGCTTGCGTTGAGGCCCAAGGCTGGACAGCAGTTCATGAGATGACTGATTTTGCCTTTCTTCTATTGGGCCAAATTCGAAGCTCAGTGCTGAGGGCTCTAATCATAATTGTGGGTTTAATTTGGTAAAGCGAGTTTTGGGCCTTCCAAGTTAAGTAGCATATTTGAATTAAGAGAGTTTCCTCTTGTTTAAGTATGGACTTGAGCTTGAGGCCCTAATTCCTTGAGTGCTTTTAATAATAGTAATTATTAATGCCGATTAATTAAGTTGATTTAGAGATAATCTTTAATAGAAAAATAATAGTCCTATCTAGGATGGCCCTTAAAAAATAAAACGAGGTATGCCGAGCCAAATAAAATCGCTAACTGCGTGGCCCTCTTTAATTACTTCATAAAAAATATTTAGAACTCGTGACGTGCCATTTAGCGAATTTTCATGGCCGCCCGCAAAGTGAATAATACATTAGTCACTTTAAGCGCGTTCTTTAATAATTTTACCTTCCTAAACTCGGGTGTGCATTTCATGTGACCCAAATCCAAATCCTATAACGTTGAATAAAATATGTTTCAGATTGCGGGTGCATTTAATGTGACGTAATCCAAAGACATATTTCAAATGATGTTCAACATTCTTTAAAACTTAATTAAAAGCGGTGAACCATTTAAAATTGCACATAGGTTCAAACTATATAAAATTAGATAATTAAGTCGAATATGACAATTGAGTGGCCGTGCTAGAACCACGGAACCCGAGAATGCCTAACACCTTCTCTCGGGTTAACAGAATTCCTTACTCAGATTTCTGGTACGCGGACTGTTAAACAGAGTCAACCCTTTCCTCGATTCAGGATTTAAACCAGGTGACTTGGGACACCATAAATCTCCCAAGTGGCGACTCTGAATCTCTTAAAAATTAATCCCGTTTCGATTGTCCTTAAATTGGAAAAACTCCATTTATTATACCCCTTCCGGAGGTGTAGTGAAAAAGGAGGTGTGACAGCTCTGGCGACTCTACTGGGGACGGAACCCTGAATTACTGGTTCAGGGTTCAAGAATTCGAGCTTGGAATAATTGTTGTATTTGGCTTATTTAGTATCTGATTTTTTTTACATGTTTTGGCTTAGAGGTGCTAAATGCTGCTTTTACCACTTTGATATTCTGTGAACTGTATATAAATTGCTATGAAACCCATCTTTGCTTTGAGTCTTCTAAATCATGAAGAAGGGCGCACTTCATGTGACTTCTTTTCTATCTAGAGTCCAATCCCATTTTAAAATGAGGTTCGGATAAGTTGCTAAGCCGGCGGAGCTTCTGTATCACTGGTACGCTGCCCCCCTCCCCTCCGGCTCGAGTTGTCCGCTCGGGTAAGCCAGGTCTAGAACAATAAGCCCAGGTTTTTAAACCTAGAAAAACAAATCCTTATGCCGGATCCCTAGTAGGAATGCTTGTTTGCATTATGTACATTTGACTTTGGAGACTCAACACATAGGTTGGGTCTGTGTAGGACAGGTGTACCTGAAATATAAAGACCAATATGATGCATCTTACTTGCTACTTGTGCATTAATTTGCTTCGAATTCGCATGTTGGCCGGCTTATAAGGAAAATTTTGGGAAAAGATAATGATATGGTTGAGAAGGATAAATGCCTGCTTTGAAAAATCCAATGTCCAAATAGTGCTGAAACTCTGCCAGATTTTTTTTAGAAAAATGAAAAAAAAAGGAATAAAAGGAAAAAGAAAAAAAAATTGTTTTCAAAAAATAATTTGTTTTATTTGCCGATGAAATGAAAAAAAAGGTTGCATCTTGTTTCCAAAAATAGTCTGTTTTATTTGCTAGAACTACGCATGGTCTGATTCATGCGGGGACATGATACGTAGCAATCCACATAAGATTCGACCACCATTAAAAGAAGAAAAAGAAAAAGGGAAAAAATAAAAATAAATAAAGGAAAGTTTAAGAGGTGTTGAAAGAAGAGAGACAATTGTGAGAGGCCGGAACGACGCACGCAAATGAAGCAAATGCATGATAGAAAATGGTTAATTGTCTAGGTGCATTGCATCCCAATGTGCGATTGTGTATTTGTTAAACTCTAAAAAACTAACAAGTTTGTTGTCTCGCCAGAGAATTCAAGCAGTTAGTTTATCTAGAGGATACTGGTACATTACCATTACCAAACTAGATCAAAGGGACCAATACCAGAAATCATGTCTATCCCGGATGTCGACACAAGTGTTGAGGTAGAGGAGTTGGACGTCAGTAAGATAAAAGAGGAGATGCTCAAACTTAAGCAACAGATGGCCGAAATGTATCAGGCCTGGTCCAAAGGGCAATCACCGCCATCGTACCCTGTTAACCAGGCTTTTACCCCCACCATTAGCTCAGTCTCAGGATCATCCTGCCACTGAGCCAGGTTTTCCCATCTACCAATATTATCACGGCACTACTTCCCACACGCCCCAAGCTCCACTGTCAAAACCAATTCCCTACACTCATCTCCCAATCACCCCTGTCTTTGTGGCATCCCCACCGGCTGCATTCCATAAATCATCCGGCGAGCCAATGTTCCAGGCTCAAGAGAATCAATACTACCCTCCGGAGCCCACCTTCAAAGCTCCCAAAACCTACCTATATGATCCACGTTCTAACTTACCAGAGGGAGCAGAAAAACCGGCCTGAAGTCCTGAACAGGAAGAGATGTTTCGAAAAATGAAAAGCATAGAACAATCTTTCCGAGACATGCGGGGATTAGGAAGCCGAGTGAGCGTGTCTTATAAATACCTTTGTTTATTCCCAAATGTGCAGCTGCTGGCAGGGTTCAAAATGTCCAAGTTTGATTTGTATAGCGGGCATTGTGATTCGGTAGCCCATTTGAGAGGCTTCTACAGTAAAATGAGAGGAGCAGGAGGAATGGACAAATTGTTAATGGCATACTTCAGTCAAAGTTTAAGCGGCTCAGCGCTAGAATGGTACACCCATCAAGACCATGGAAGGTGGTACACTTGGGATGATCTAGCCCAAGCATTTGTATGCCATTTTCAGTATAATCTGAAAATTGTCCTGGATCGTCTGTCATTGATGAAAATAGAGAAGAAACTAGGGGAGAGTTTCAGAGAATACGGTTTCCATTAGAGAGAGCAAGCTGCAAGGGTTGACCCTCCGATGAAAGAAGGCGAGATGGTTGACTATTTCTTATAAGCCTTGGAGCCTACATATTTTGGTCATTTGGTGTCGGCAGTAGGGAAGTCCTTCAACGAGGTAGTAAAAATGGGAAACATGGTGGAGGAAGGACTTAAGTCCAGCACGATCATGAGCTACTCAGCGATCAAGGCAACCACCCAAGCCATCCAAAATGGCACTGGGGGAATATTGGGAAGAAAGAAGAAGGAGGACGTCACAACGATCAAGTCGAGAGCTTGGCCCCGAGGCCCATCATCTTACCATAACCAGCCTCAACACCATTCTCAGACTTACCCCCACACTCCATATAGCCCACCCCAACATTACTACCCATATCTCGAACCTCATTTTTCTGTTCACCATGCGCAAGATTACAATCAATCCCCGGCTCACAGCCAATGGCGTGCTCCCGCTCCGCAGAATCGAAACCTTCTCGGTCAAAATTTCAGACCTAATCCCGCATTCAGGGGTGAAAGGGCACAAAAGAGGAAAACATTCACCCCATTGGGGGATACGTCAGCTTGTTCCATAGGCTCAGACAACTGAACATGCTGAGCCCAATACAATCCAAATTGCCAAATCCACCTCCAAAAAACCTTAATTACTCGGTCAGTTGCAAGTATTGTTCAGGTACCCCGGGGCATGACACCGAGAAGTGTTGGCACTTGAAGAGCGCAATACATGAGCTCATTGACACTAATATAATTGAAGTACAAGCTTCTGAGGTGCCCAACATTAACAGGAATCCAATGTCAGCCCACCCAGAGGCAAACATGATTGAAATTGTGCACAAATGGGGAGAGCCGAAGAAGCCATCACAGACCGTGATGACAATTTGGTCCAGCGAGACAAAGACAATTGAATAGCTCACAGGGGAAAGGTCAGTGCTCAAGTTGATTGAAAAGATTGTTGGACCATCTGTGGAACTGAATAAGGGGTCTCCAAGCCAGATCACAATGAGACAGGAGAGAGTAAAGGTGATTGTGCCGGGGGAAGTCAGCAAACCCATCATAACAATGGAAGGGGCCCGTGTCGATCAAGTTATCATCAAGTCGGTAACCCAGTTACCAATAATCAGCAACAAGGCTGTTCCGTGGAACTACGGATGGGTGGCCGTGATGTATAAAGGAAGTGAGGTCAAGGAGGAGGTCTACGAGGCCCAAGGGTTAACTTGGTCAGGAAGATGCTTTGCTCCCGCAGAGTTGAAGAAAGCCAAGGATAATTCAGCTTCAACAAAGAAACCCGTAACCGAAGAGGAATTGGAAGAGTTCCTAAAAAAGATGAAGATGCAGGACTATTCCATTGTAGAACAGTTAAAGAAGACACCGACACAGATTTCTTTGCTTTCATTACTGATCCACTAGGACGAACATTGCCGAGCATTAATGAAAATCTTGAACGAGGCGCATGTTCCCGACAAAATCACTGTGAATCACTTGGAGAAAATAGCCAACAAAATCTTCAAAGTAAACAGGGTCACTTTCTCTGATGATGAATTGCCCGAAGAGGGTACGGAACACAACAGAGCCCTTTATCTAGCAGTGAAATGTGAGAATTCTATGGTCATGCGGGTATTGGTTGATAACGGTTCAAGTGCGAACATATGTCCTCTCTCCACTCTGACCAAGCTGAAAGTAGAGAATGGGAGGATCCACAAGAACAGTATCTGTGTGCCAGGATTTGACGGAGGGGGAAAAGACTCAGTCGGCGACATAGTGTTGGAATTGACGATAGGACCAGTAGAGTTCACGATGCAATTCCAAGTGCTGGATATAGCCATCTCATACAATCTGCTATTGGGTCGACCATGGATCCATGCCGCTAAAGCAGTACCGTCAACACTTCACCAGATGATCAAGTTTGAATAGGACAGGTAGGAGATAGTGGTGCATGGGGAAGACAATTTGTGCGCACACAGCCACACCACCGTGCCATTTATAGAAATGGAAGATGACAAGGGGCCATGGGTCTATCAAGTTTCAGACGCAATGTAAGTCGAGAAAGTGCAAGAGGGGAAGTGTATCCCTAACTCGAAGATAACAGCAGCATCGGTCATGGTAGCGTATGAAATGTTGAAGAATGGGTTCGTACCAGGAAAGGGTGTAGGATCTACTTTGCAAGGCATCATACAACCAGTGTCCCTCCCTGAAAATGCGGTAACTTTTGGTCTGGGATTCCAATCCACAGCCGCAGATATAAGAAGAGCCAAGAAGCTGAAACAGAGAGCATGGGTCCTTCCAAAGCCGGTCACACGTCTCTCCAAGTCATTTTTCTAGACGGGTACCAGAAAATGACCAATGTCAACGATTCCCAATGATAAGGTTATCCCTGACAAGAAGTTGATAGAAAGGTTTGAGCAGTTGTTCAGCGAGGTGAACATGGTAGAATTTGGTGAGGGTCCTAGCCACGCAGAGATACAGTTTGTCAGGCCAAAAGCAAAGATTAATAATTGGAAGGCTACTCCTCTCCCTACTCGGAAGGAGCCTTGGTAGTCTGCTTTGATTTTTCTTTAAGTTTGTACGGATTATTTCAGGGTTGTAATCCGAATGATATAACTGACCATGGCATACCGCTGCTAATCTTTTCTCATCAATCAAACTCAACTGCTCCAACTGGGTTTTGACCCATTCATCATCATCAATCTCAGCCTCCGCGACAATCCGCAAGCACGGGATTTCAACTTCTGCAGATATTACGGCTTCAGTGCCATATACCAACAAATAAGGAGTTTCACCTACTGAAGTAAGAATAGTAGTGCGGTAACCCAATAGTGCAAATGGTAATTTTTCATGCCATTGCCTGGAACCTTCTACCATTTTCCTCAGTATTTTCTTTATGTTCTTGTTGGCCGCCTCGACTGCTCCATTCGCCTTAGGACGATATGGGGTAGAATTGCGATGCGTAATCTTAAACTGTTGACATACTTCCTTCATCAAATTGCTGTTAAGATTAGCACCGTTATTTGTGATGATTACCTTTGGGATTCCGAACCGACAGATGATATTCGAGTGGACAAAATCAACCACTACTTTCTTGGTTACAGACTTGAAAGTTTTAGCCTCAACCCACTTGGTGAAATAATCAATGGCCACCAGAATAAACATATGCCCGTTGGATGCTACTGGTTCAATTGGTCCAATGACATCCATGCCCCAAGCAATGAAGGGCCATGGTGCTGAAATTGTGTGCAATTCCGATGACGGAGAATGAATCAAATCGCCGTGTATTTGGCATTGATGACACTTGCGCACAAAACTGATACAATCACACTCCATGGTGAGCCAGTAATATCCTGCTCGAAGAATTTTCTTCGCCAGAACATATCCACTCATGTGTGGTCCGCAAACTCCCGAATGTACCTCGGACATGATAGTCGTGGCTTCTCTTGCATCTATACACCTTAACAAACCAAGGTTTGGTGTTCTTTTATACAAAACCCCTCCACTGAGGAAAAATCCACTCGCCAACCGCCGAATTGTTCTTTTCTGATCCCCCGTTGCCTACATCGGATATGTTCCCATTATGATGTACTCCTTGATGTCATGAAACCATGGTTCGCCATCAACTTCTTCCTCTATCACATTACAGTACACATGCTGATCGCGGACTTGAATATGTAACAGATCAACATATGCTTTGTCCGGACGATGTAGCATTGAGGCTAATGTGGCCAAAGCATCGACAACCTTATTATGAACCCTTGGGATATGTCTGAACTCCACTGATCGAAACCGCTGACAAAGATCATGCAAACATTATCGGTAAGGTATGAGTTTCAAGTCCCGTGTTTCCCATTCTCCTTGAATTTGATGTACCAGGAGGTCCGAGTCCCCCAAGACCAAAACTTCCTGAACATCCATATCTGTAACTAACCTTAAACCTAAAATGCATGCCTCGTACTCTGCCATATTGTTGGTACAATAGAAATGAAGTTGGGCCGTAACGGGGTACTGATGTCCTGTTTCAGAAATAAGTACAGCCCCTATCCCAACTCCTTTCATGTTTGCAGCCCCATCAAAGAAAAGTTTCCAACCAGGTTTCTCAGTCAGTTCCAGCTCATCAATATGCATCACTTCTTCATCAGGAAAATAAGTCCTCAACGGCTCGTATTCTTCATCGCCTGGATTCTCGGCCAAGTGATCGGCCAATGCTTGAGCTTTCATTACGGTCCTCGTCACATAGACGATATCAAACTCTGTGAGTAAAATTTTCCACTTTGCAAGCCTCCCTGTGGGCATAGGCTTTTGAAAGATGTACTTCAAGGGATCCAACCATGAGATGAGGTAAGTAGTATATGATGATAGATAATGCTTCAACTTTTGTGCTACCCAAGTCAAGGCGCAACATTTCTTCTCAAGATGAGTGTACTTAACCTCATAAACCGTGAATTTCTTGCTGAGATAATAGATGGCCTGTTTCTTCCTGCCGGTGATGTCATGCTGCCCCAGTACGTAGCCAAATGAATTCTCCAGGACCGTTAAATAAAGGATCAACGGTCTCCCTGGTTCAGGTGGAACCAACACAGGTAGGCTCGCCAAATACCCCTTTATCTTATCAAACGCTTCTTGACACTCATCAGTCCATTTGACCGCGTCATCCTTCTTTAGCAACTTGAAATTGGGCTCACAAGTTGTCGTGAGTTGAGCAATAAACCTGCTGATGTAGTTCAATCTTTCTAGTAGACTCATTACCTCAGTCTTTTTCCTTGGAGGTGGCAATTCTTGGATGGCTTTGATCTTTGATAGATCTAACTCAATGCCTCGCCAACTGAATATGAATCCCAATAGCTTTCCGGGATGGAACCCCAATTCACACTGGGCAGGGTTAAGTTTAATGTTGTACCTGCGAAGCCTCTGAAAGAACTTCCTCAAATCTCCGACGTAGTCGGCCTGATGCTTTGACTTGATGATTACATCATCCACGTACACCTCAATCTCCTTGGGTATCATATCGTGAAACACAGTGGTCATTGTTCTCATATATATTGCCCCAGCATTCTTCAAACCAAATGGCATCTCTCTGTAGCAATAAGTTCCCCACGGCGTGATGAATGCCGTCTTCTCTGCATCTTCTTCATCCATTAGAATCTGATGATACCTAGCATAGCAATCCATAAAATATCTAATCTCATGCTTCGCACAATTGTCAATCAGGATGTGGATATTGGGTAATGGGAAGTTATCCTTTGGGTTTGCTTTGTTAAAATTGCGGTAATCAATGCATACCCGGATCTTGTTGTCCTTCTTTGGTACTGGAACTATATTGGCCAACCATTCATGATATCGAGTGACTCGAATAACCTTCATATCCAGCTGCTTGGTTATTTCTTCCTTAATCTTCACACTCATGTTAGTTTTGAATTTTCTCAATTTTTGCTTGACAGAGGGGAATGTTGGATCAGTGGGCAATTTGTGAACCACTAAATCAGTGCTTAAACTCGACATGTCTTCATACGACCATGCAAAAACATCTTTGTATTCAATGAGTGTTTCAATTAATGCTTTCCAACTCTTTGATTTAAGATGGATGCTTATTTTAGTGTCTCTGATATTACTTGCGTCTCCTGAATTGATGGCTTCGGTATCATTCAAGTTGGGCTTATGTTTTTCCTCAAAATGACTTAATTCTTTACTAATCGCCTCAAGAGCCTCGTCTTCGTCAAATTCTGACTCGTAATCACACTCTACCTCTTGAACTATTATCTCAGATTGATTTCTTAGTCTGGGTTAAGGATTCTTTATGCACGTCATATCATTAGAACCGGCGTAAAAGGAACTGTACAAAAAAGAAAAGAATAAAACAAAAGTAAAATTTATTAGGAGTGAAGAAAAGGAAGAAATTGCATTTCATTAAAAGGGGAAGATAACAAGGTTTGCACGCTCAAAACAAAATAAAAAAAGATAATGGCAAGAGCATACAACAAAAAGGTGCGTCCCCGTAAGTTTGAAATGGGTTAGCAGGTGTTGAAACGCATCCTTCCAAAGGCTGAAGCGAAATGCAAGTTCACCCCAAATTGGCAAGGGCCATTCATTGTGACAAGAGTGTTATCCAATGGTGCTTTGTATCTGACAGACATCGAAGGCAAATGTGTAGACATGACCATTAACTCTGATGTAGTCAAAAGATACTATGTATGATTTTCTTTGGTTTATTATGATTGTTTGTATTTTGCATTCTTTCGAAGACTGAAATGACGAAGGCAATTTGTTATACTATCCAAACACTTTACCCTTTGTTTCCCCCCTTTTGAGCCTTATTCATTTTATTTCATACCCCTCTTTTGGAATCAACAACGAAAAAAAAAAAGAAAAATTTATAATGATAAGTGAAAAGAAAAGTTGTAACAACAAGGAAAATCGGGTGAACTATGTTTGACCTGATTCCTTTTTAAGGATACGTAGGCAGCTTCACGGCTCGGTCATAGGGAAATAAAAATCCCCAGGCAAGAAACGGGGGCAGAAGTTGTGTTTGTAATAAGAAATTTGGTTCCAAAAGTTGTAATTCTAACCCATTGAATTTGGTTGAGATTTTGATACCCTTTTCCCTCCAACCTTATTCAAGAACCCATTTTAATGTCCAAAGAAAGACCTCCTGGTCAGTCTTCGAGAGATGTCAAGTCAAGCAAGTAAAGATGATCCAGACCAGGGGCAACACTCCGGTTTAAGCAAGGAAATGAAAAAATGAGAGAGTCTTATTAGTGAAAACCCACAAGGGCACTGTAAGGCGACGAAGGATGAGAGAAAATAAAAATGAGAGAGTCTTAGAGGTGAAAACCCTCGAAGGGCACTATAAGGCGATAAAAGCTGAGAGAAATCCAAAAAATGAGAGAGTCTTATTGGTGAAAACCCTCACGGGCACCATGAGGCAGCGAGGAATGAAAAAATGGGCATATGAGATAAGGTTGAAGATAGAAATCCGTCGAGGCATCAAGTAGAACAAAGATAGGAATTTAGTAAAGAATTGGATTGTGAGAATCTTGAGGCATGGAGCAAGACAATTGGAAATTGATTGAATTGAATGGACTAGGTTGATTAATCCGAAATGCATAACATGATCATTGGGATCAGTTATCCCATTCAGATAAGTCCTTTTTCTTTTCTCAATCGGTCTTCTAAAGGAAGATTTTCTCTTTTATTCTTATGTTTTGAAATCATCGTATTTCTTTTTCTTTTGGCTAAGGCTTTTTCAATAATGATTTGATTCTAACAAATAAGAAGGAATTTCAAAGCTTACTACCAGTTTCCAATATGGTGCGAAGCGAAGTGCGGCTAGGACAGGCCGACGATAATGTGAGGAGACGTAAACGGTGTCATTGGAAATCCAAATGATGGAATGGTCTAAGATTCCGTGAAAGGAATGGGATCAGATAAGAAAGACTAAAAGTGGAAAGAAACAGTTGGGAGGTTTGCTGCTAAGGAGTAGTCCGAGGGTCGAAAATTCTCGACCAAGTTCAAGACAGTCAGATAAAATCGAGCATGGAAAAGAGAGAAGGGAAAACCATCCCCAGCAAGAGTATCACAACCAATCACCACACCCTAAACTGACCAAAAATTTTCTTTGTGTTTTGAAACAGGGGCAGGAAATGTTGTTGACAGCGGAGAAAATCTTCCGCAAAGAAAGAGCAAACACCAAACAGTTGTTGAAGTCAGGCGTCCACCTGGAGAACAAGGAACAGGAGTTGGAGTTTTGAAGTCAGGAGCCCGCCTGGATAACAGAGGAAGTAAAATCAAGTTTTGAAGTCAGGAGCCCGCCTGGATAACAGAGCAATAAATTCAAGTTTTGAAGTCAGGAGCCCGCCTGGAGAACAAAGGCATACATTTTGAAGTTTTGAAGTCAGGAGCCCACCTGGATAATAGAGAAAGTAGAATCAAGTTTTGAGGTCAGGAGCCCGCCTGGAGAACAGAGGCATACATTTGGAGTTTTGAAGTCAGGAGACCGCATAGATAATAGAGGAATTAAAGTCAAGTTTTGAAGTCAGGAGCCTGCCTGGATAACAGAGAAAATAAATTCAAGTTTTGAAGTCAGGAGCCCGCCTGGATAATAGAGGAAGTCAATTAAAGTTTTGAAGTCAGGAGCCCGCTTGGATAACAGAGAAAGTAAAATCAAGTTTTGAAGTCAGGAGCCCGCCTGGATAACAGATAAAATAAATTCAAGTTTTGAAGTCAGGAGCCTGCCTGGATAATAGAGGAAGTCAATTAAAGTTTTGAAGTCAGGAGCCCGCCTGGATAACAGAGGAAGTAAAATCAAGTTTTGAAGTCAGGAGCCCGCCTGAATAACAGAGGAAGTAAAATCAAGTTTTGAAGTCAGGAGCCCGCCTGGATAACAGAGGAAATAAATTCAAGTTTTGAAGTCAGGAGCCCGCCTGGATAACAGAGGAAGTAAAATCGAGTTTTGAAGTCAGGAGCCCGCCTGGATAACAGAGGAAATAAATTCAAGTTTTGAATTCAGGAGCCCGCCTGGATAATAGAGGAAGTCAATTGAAGTTTTGAAGTCAGGAGCCCGCCTGGATAACAGAGGAAGTAAAATCAAGTTTTGAAGTCAGGAGCCCGCATGGGTAACAGAGGAATACATTCAAGTTTGAAGAAGACAATTCAAGTTTCGAAGGAAAAATAATGCGAATTTCATAAAAAGGAAAGAAGCAGTTCGAGTCCAACAATCGGGCATCCACCTGAGGAAAAGAGAAGACTACAATTCAAGTCAGCAACAAAGGAACATCGGAGGAAAATGCGAGGCAACAAAGCAACAACAGTCGCAAGATCAAGTTTGCAAATAAATCTTTGAAATTCATAGATCATAGCTTAGTATAGCTTCTTTGATTTTTTTTTAGCACGGTGTAATAAGGGGGTTAGTAAGCAGTAGCAGCAGCAACAACAGTAACAATGAAATCACAGCTTCATGGTAGTCCCAGCTACCAAAACTTCCCGAACTACATTGATCTAATTCCTTTTTAGCCAAGGATATGTAAGAAACCTTTGAAGCCAAGGTTCGATCAAATATTTCAAAAATGCTTCACACGGAATATTCAAATGGGCAAAAATCACTCGTATCCGCTCACTTTATCTTTGCACGAAAGCTTTTCGTGTTTCCTGACAAAGAGGGGCAGCTATGAGCACGTGATTTTTGCTTATACGATTTGTTCCCATAAAATTCAAAATAAAACAATTTTCCTTTGTGTGCAATTTTGTGAATTTTCGGGATTTTCAGTTATTATTTATATTCGTGTGTGTGCCTGTTTATTTGATCAATTAATAAAAAAATACAAAAATATGTTGCAATTTTATTTAGGATTTAATTTTTACAATTCTTTAGCCAAGTAGTAAATTGCTTATTTTACAAAAATGAAAAAATCACAAAAATAATGTATCTTGCATTTCTAGTGTTTAGTGTTAAATTTTTGTGATTTTTCTTCTAATTTGGTATATAATTATGTGAGGTAATTATTATTAAGAGCTAATTTGAGTTTATATAATTAGTATTATTAAAAAGAAAATTGAAAAATATATAAAATAATTTGGGAATAAAGGAAGAAAAGAGAAATAAAAAATGGCCCAATTCTTGAATTAATCAACCCTTAATCCAGCAAAAATCACCCCCACCCGGTCCAAATTGGTTAAACCTATCCAACCATCTAAACGACGTCATTGTGGTCACATTCGATCTGGACCGTCGATCTCATTAGATTAAACGGTTCAGTCCGTCTCCAACATCGATGAAACGGCGTCGTTTCAGGCTTGTTGATCTGAACTGTTCATTTCATTTGATCAAATGGTCCCGTATCATCCTCCATGCCCCAACACGTTCCCATCCAAAGGTCGATCCGGTCTCGAAGGAGTCTGAACGGTACCATTTTGATGAGTCGATTAATCCAAGCCGTTGATCTTAATTGATCAAATGGCCTGAATTCACTCCACCCCCCGTATATAAGTTTCCAAACAGACCCCCCCCCCCAAGCCAAACCCCCCTCGTCTCCATCTCCACACCCCTTAGAGACCTTAGGAACCCACCATCGCCCTCCGCGGTAAACAGTTGACCGAAAATCGCCTCCGCCGGCGGTTGGCATCCAAACCCCTCCAAATTTACACCGTGTGTCCACCATAACCTCCCCATCCCTGATCCACCATCTGTTTCCTTCGATTCCTAGCCCAGCCCTTCGAATGTTCGAAAAACTAAACGGTTTTTCCGGCGCCAGCTCCGATGGTCACCAGAATAACACCCCAGAACCCCTTCAACCTCCCTATGCCAACCCCTGAAACCCTTTCTCTCGAATAGCACCAGAACCATTTGAATATCAAATCGAGACCAAGAATCCTAGCACCGCCATGAGATCCTCCGGTGGTGGCGCCACCTCCTCTCAGCCCCAAATTAACATCAAACGACCACCCAACCTCCCTTATCCCAAATCTACTACTAGTTTTCTTCGAACCAGGCTAGAACCCTTCGAACCTGGATTCGAATGAATGAACCCTAAAAACCCAAATCCTGGGATTGAATACATAGTTGAAGGATTGAGGTCGTAATCAACCTTAGTTGTGTGTTCTCAGTCGAGAACACTCGATTAAGGTCCATTTCGATTTCAAATTCAAAGATTGGAGTTTCGAATTCAAGACAGAGTCAAACAAAAGTAAGTGTCCAAATTTTAGGTCTTTTATGTTTTCTTTAATAATGTTATCTCCCTCTACTCCTTTCTTTTTATATTTTTTTTGTTTTTTTTAGAATAATTAGTTAGTCAATTCCTGTTCCATGATTTTTTTTGGTTTTGTTTTAGTTCTTCAAATTTATAGAGTGTTTGTTGATGTTGTTTTATTTTCTGTAGTTTAAACTCACATAACATTAGTTTTTAAGTGGATTCCTGCTAATTTCAAAAAAACTGAAATGGTTTTGACTTTTATCGAGAACTGCTAAGCGGTCTGTTAGTAGATTTCGTTTGTGTGAAAGTTTGAATAACCTTAATTTGTGAGTACTTAGGGTTTTCAGAGTATTAATACGGGTTTTAAGGTTAATTTGAAAATTAAAACCTGAGAGTTCTGAAACTGAGTGGCTTGCCAATATCAAATGTTAGTGCACTATTAAGCTAACAGATTAAATTAATAAAAGGGGATTAGTGTGGCTGTTTTAGTGCCTTTAGGAGTTTGACAGTTAGTAACATGGGGATCACAATTAAAAGGTTGAGAAAAGGCATGTGCAAAGAGGTAAACAATCTGGAAAAGAACGGGGAATGGGAAAAAGATTAAAAAACACCTGTAAAGGAGAAATTAAGGGTATAAAATAGGGGGAGAGTTAGAAAGAACGGGAGACATTCAGATACACTCACATAAGGAGAATACAGATTGAGAGAGTGATAGCTAGACATTCAGACAGAGATTGAGAGCAAAAGACTAAAAAAGAAAAAATACAGAAGCTGCATCGAGTCTTACTGTTTCATTGGTTTGGCACCTCTGTTTCAATTTCTGGTTAATTCCTGGGTCATTTGGGTTTAAAAGTGGTTTGAGTTTGAGTCCTTCAAGTCTGGTGATGTCTGTTGGGGTGTTGTGGGTTTGAAGCTGATTTTTGGGACTGTCTTCTATCACTTTCTGAGTTCGAAGTCAATTTAAATTGGTGCTAGTTGTTTGCTGTTGCTGCTGCTATATACTGCTTCCTCACTTCTGTTTCCTTTTCATCCCCAGGTAATTTTTCAGTCTCAATTGATGTGTGAAGAACTGAACCAGCTAATATATTTGAATTATTGAAGAAATGACGTACTACTCATGTTATTTTTGTGTTCGTTTACTTGTAGACATACTAGTTTGAATGCTAGGACATACAGTAGCAGCAGTTGAGATTTAAATGACTTGACCATTCCATGACTTATATTAACTAGACTGTGTGATCTGTGTTTCAGACTTGTAGGAGTATAGTATTAGCTATAGTGTAGTCAATCTCAGTGTTGGCATTTATGTTAATTTGAGATTTAAGCTGGATTAAAGTATTGGTTAGAAGCATATTCAAAAGTGAGCATGTATGCTAAGTTTAACCAAATATGCAAATGACTTTACACTTCAGTTTTAATTCCAGCAATTTGGTCTCGAAATAATAAAATAATATTTCAGTATAGTAGGATTCCTGAATTTGGATGTTGATCGATTTAGTCTAACAAATACGTAAATGATGCTTTAATTCAGTTCTAATTCCAGCATCTTGTTTTGGAATAAAAAATAGCATTTTGATATGCAAGTTTTTCTGCTAAAAAATAAGTTTTGACTACATTAGTTTAAACATCGAATTCTTTAAATATTGGTAGGATTTCATTAATTTAGATATGATCAGAATATAAAATTTAGAATTAAATTGGTAGTTGTTGAATTGAATGAATCTGAAATTTCCCTCCTTTGTTATCCAAATCAATAAATCCAATTTTGAAGCAAGTTTAGTAGTGCATATTGGGCTTTCCCATAGGCCCAGGCTCGACATCCTATTTTGATTATTTTGGGCCCGGCGTCACTGATGCATGGCCCAGTTCCGGTTCTAGCTTACCTTCCCAATTGGGCTTGCATTGAGGCCCAAGGCTGGACAGCGGCTCATGAGATGACTGATTTTGCCTTTCTTCTATTGGGCCAAATTCGAAGCTCAGTGCTGAGGGCTCTAATCATAATTGTGGGTTTAATTTGGTAAAGCGAGTTTTGGGCCTTCCAAGTTAAGTAGCATATTTGAATTAAGAGATTTTCCTCTTGTTTAAGTGTGGACTTGAGCTTGAGGCCTGAATTCCTTGAGTGCTTTTAATAATAGTAATTATTAATGCCGATTAATTAAGTTGCATTAGAGATAATCTTTAATAGAAAAATAATAGTCCCATCTAGGATGGCCCTTAAAAAATAAAACGAGGTGTGTCGCGCTAAATAAAATCACCAACTGCGTGGCCCTCTTTAATTACTTCATAAAAAATGTTTAGAACTCGGGACGTGCTATTTAGCAAATTTTCATGGCCGCCCGCAAAGTTAATAATACGTTAGTCACTTTAAGCGCGTTCTTTAATAATTTTACCTTCCTAAACTCGGGTGTGCATTTCATGTGACCCAAATCCAAATCCTATAACGTTGAATGAAATGTGTTTCGGATTGCGGGTGCATTTCATGTGACGTAATCCAAAGACATATTTTAAATGACGTTCAACATTCTTTAAAAATTAATTAAAAGCGGTAAACCATTTAAAATTGCGCATAGGTTCAAACTATATTAAATCAGATAATTAAACCGAATATGACAGTTGAGCGACCGTGCTAGAACTACGGAACCCGAGAATGCCTAACACCTTCTCTCGGGTTAACAGAATTCCTTACTCGGATTTCTGGTAACTGTTAAACAGAGTCAACCCTTTCCTCGATTCGAGATTCAAACCAGGTGACTTGGGACACCATAAATCTCCCAAGTGGCAACTCTGAATCTCTTAAAAATTAATCCCGTTTCGATTGTCCTTTAATTGGAAAAACTCCCTTTATTATACCCCTTCCGGAGGTATAGTGAAAAAGGAGGTGTTATAGTTATTTGCTGGCCGGAACGTTCGACCTCGGCCCTGATTAGCAGCTCGCCAGTAAGTTCCTTTAATCATGTGTATGACCTCGGCCTAATCGCCTCTTTGTAATCTATCCTTTTGTCGGGATCTCTTAACTCAGATTTTGACCCATATAGTTAGTCCCTCTGCCTGTCGAGGTCGTTTTGGACGAGCTCGATGGGCGTACTTCCCTAGTTGTAACTTGAGAGATTTGGGGAGTGTAGGTCGAGTAGTAATGTTTTTTCGTCAAAGTGATGACATGGCTCTCCGAGAGCCACATATGATCGTTCAGTTAGAAATTATGTCATAAAATCATGCATTATTATGGCACATGTTCTTGATATGTTATGTCATTTCCAGCACTTCTTTCGTTCGAAATTAATTTGGCGGCGCTTTGCATCCTCGATTGGGGTGCATGTATGCTTATAAATAGGGATGGGAACTCCCCGTTTGGTTTTTTGCATTTCTAAGCATTTGAATCTTCAAGCTTCCATTCCATCCCTTAAAGCTTTTGCTTCCTTATTTCTCCCTTCTTTTGACATTTTCTGGCATTATCTCCCCTTATGCATGTGTCATTCCTTCACATATACATGACAAAGGATGGTTAGTGAATCTTATAACCTTAAGGGGAACTTCTGAGCTGGTTCCATCGACAGTGGACATGCCTTCTCACGATGAAGAAGAACCCATTGCTTCAGAAGATGAGAGTTTCCCCACTTTGAATAAAATAATTCCACGTTCAGAGAGGACCAGTCGGACTTCTCATAGCGGCCTAAAGATGATCTCGAGCCCGCTATTTCAGAGATGGATGCAACGGCCCTTGTTGAACTTAGGGCTAAATACTAAATTCAAGACCATATCGACCTTATCCCGATTAGTGAAAATGTGGTACACATTCATCGCCCTGGATACTGCATGTTCTATGAGTATCCATTCGTTGTGGGCTATTCGCTTCTTTTTCCTTCACTGGCAGAGGAATTCTATCGCTATTATGGTATCTTCCCGACCCACAGCTCCCCGTATATTTACAAACTTTTCCTCATGTTGACAAAGTACGCGGAGCTGGCCAACCGTAGGATCTCCCTCCGCCATCTGCTGCACCTTTTCCCCCCAAGCTTTCACAGGGGTACGATAATACACCTCCGCTAGCGCGGGACTAAGGTATTGGTGGTGAGGATGGACGATAAGATAAATAGTCAGTTTTTGGTTAATTTCTTCTACATCATGATAGAGCACAAAGTGGCGAACCCCAACGGATTCCCCAAGAAGTGGAACTCCGCTCGAACGTGTATTCATTAACTGGCTGTTTGTTGTTTCTCTTTAGTGATTTAATCATTCTTCCTTTTATATGCAGCGGAGAAAGATCCCCCTTCGTTGGTCACCGACATTCGCGACTAGGTGGGCCAAATTTTACCACACCTGGTGGGGATCCGTGAGTGGTCACAATTTAATAAGAAGTTTGGATGCAACCCTTCTCCGACCGGTGAGGCAACTTGTTTCGATCTTAGTTGCTTCAACCTTCATACTGTTTTCTTTTTTTACTTTACCTAATCTTTCTTTGTTGATAGGTCAGAGGGCTCCGAGGGGGACGAGGGCTCCTACTCCCGCTTTTCGTCAATCAAGCGTCTCGGACGGATCTCTGCCCACTGCGACTGTAGGCGAGTCTGTTTAGATTGTTGTTTCTTCTCAGACCCCGGCCCCATGTAGGCCTAGTCGTCAGGAGGCTACCCTATCAGTGGAGACTCTGACTTCTCCAATATTGCATTTAGTGGACGAGTCTTCGCAGGGCGAGAAGGAGGCGGTTCTGCTAAAAAGGCAGAGAATAGAGGATGGCGATGAGGCGATAGAGAACGAAGAGCCAATGGAGGGCAATCTTGAGCGGGCCATGGCAGTACCGTAGAGTGGCGTGTCTTTAGACGCAAAGATTGCACCCCTTTCAAATGTGGAGATTTCTTCCTTTCTAGGGATAGCCGTGGAAGGAGGAGGGCGATCAGAGGTAACTGAGGTCATTCCAAGGAGCGATCCGTCAACATCAGAGCGGGTCGACATACCTTCATTTGCCAAAAAAGGGGGTAAAAATATGGCCGTAGAAGGTGATAAGTCTGGTCTGACATCGACCCCGAAGAGATAGGGATGTTTGATGAGGGGCTGACTCGGGTGGAGGTGAGAACGAAAGGATCTTCTCATGCTATCGTCATTCCCTTAGACTGCAGCTTGTTAACAAACACAAAAAGTGTAGTTCCTTCTTTGCTTCCTCTTTGTACTGGTGCTGAGAGCAGGACCTTTCGGACATTCAAGGACGTTGATCTGTCGTTATACATATTCGGAATAGCTTTGAGGGTAAGTGTTTTACCTTTCGAGATTTCGTACCCTCTTCTCCTATCATTTTCAGTGTTTGGTTTTGCTGACTACTATTTTGCGTTTTGCATGTTCATCAGACCCTCATTTTGGAGATTGAGTACGCCTGTTGAGAGGAGAAGAAAAGGGCTCTGTTCAAAAGGATGGATACTAAGTATAAAGAGTATCGTGCCAAGCATCATGAGTTGTGTCGCCGATTTGGCGTGGATGGTAACTTTTAGTGATCGACAAATGTAGCGAACTCGAGGGAGCTCTTAGGGCTAAGGATGACGAGCTCGAGGTGAGCAGGGGCATTGCAACCAAGTGCATTGATCTTCAATCTCAAGTAGCATCCCTGCGGGTTGAGCTTGAGCAAATTTTGATCAGGTCCAATGACCTGAGTGATACGTTGACTGGAAAGACGATAAATTTTGAGATGGCCGAGAAGGCCAGGATAACGGCTTTCGCAAAGGTGGCGATATTGGAGTAGGTCATTGCATCCTTAGATCTGAGCGTGCGAGTGAAATAGAAACGACCGTGCTCAGTGAGGCACGACTTGATGATCGAATTAGAGGGCTCAAGAGAGATGTTTCGAACCTTAATAATTAAGTTGCTACTCTTAAGGCCGAGAAGGCACGGTTGTTGGCCCGACCGTCTTCCTCTCATACTTTTACTTTCCCAGACATTCTGCGGCACTTGTACGAGATATGGATCCACGTTGAGGCTCAGCCGGACATGCCTCAGCTGGACATTCTCAAAAATTTGATGACGGCGGGGAAGGTTCCTGAGGCCGATTTTGAAGATGCTCGTATCAAAGCGCGTGCGAATAGGATCACTTGTGGTTATGACCCACGTACTCTGGGAGCCGGTGATGATGACGAGGAGGAAGAATTGGACGAACTTCAACAAAACACCTGGTACAAAGATGAATATCCTTAAGGCGATGGCAGATATGGCATTTCTGTGCCGGGTGATGAAGGTGACAGTGATGAAAGTGGGGACGGCGTGGAGTAATACTTTGTAATTTTGTTTTGTTCTTTTCTCCTTTTTTTGTGGGTGTCCTACTGGCCCTTTGTAAGATATTTTTTGGAATGGAATGATTATAACCCTTTGATGTATGTTATTGGGTCTTTTATTTTTCTTCGAACGTTTTTCTTCAAATGGTTGCTTTAGAAGAATTATGTCGGTATGTGCTATCTCGAACATGGTCGAGTATATCCTTGATTGAATCTGGGTGAAGTCCCATGTCTTCATAATTAAATTAAATGAAGTTAACTTTTAAATCAAACTCAAGTCATGTTGAGTATGAGTTGAATTCGAGTGTGGTCAAATATAATTCTTTACCAATTCAAAAGAAGTCGAAGTGTGATAATTCGAGCGAGGTCGAATATTACCCGTAATTAATTCGAGCAAGGTCGAATATGAGTTGATTTGAGCTTGGTCGAATGTCACTTTAATTAATTCAATCAAGGTCAAATATCACTTTAATTAATTCGAGCAAGGTCGAATGTGAGTTGATTCGAGTAAATCGAACAACACTTTAATTAATTCGAACGAGGCCAAATGTGAGTTAATTCGAGCAAGGTTGAATATTACTTTAATTAATTTTAACAAGGTCGAATGTGAGTTAATTCGAGCGAGGTCGAATATCACTTTAATTAATTCGAGCGAGGTTGAATATCACTTTAATAATTCGAACGAGGTCAAATGTGAGTGCATTGGTTGGTGAGGAGTTAAACTCAATAGAGACAGGCGAATATCATCTATTTTGTATGTTTTGATTACATATATATGTTGGAGAAGTTTACGTGTTTCTCAGACCGGCATTCCAGTCCCAGTCTATCTAGTCCCTTCATTGGGCGACCTGGAGAAGTATTGAGAGGTTGGGAAATGAACATATTGGTCTGCACCTTCAACATATTTAACTTGAAACGTTCTCCTTGTCGCCTCGTTAAAAACCTTCCTGAGAAAACCCAATTGGGACAAAACTCAGGTGAGGGAAAAAGAGTATTGCTCGGAGAACACTGTTCCTTAGAAGTTAAAGTGCTTGAGGTGAGCGATATTCCAGTTGTTTGGGAGTTGTTTTCCTTCCATCATTTCCAGTTGGAATGACCCTTTGCTTGTTGCCACCATAATGTTGTACGGGCCCTCCCAATTAGTCCCTAGCTTTACTTGTAGGCCCTTGCTCGCCTTTGTTTCGGCTTTGAATGTGTAGCCCCTACTTTGAGCAATCTAACCTTGGTTTTTTTGTTGTAGTATCACTCTGTATGTTATTTTTGAGTGACCAAACCATCCTTATGTAAGCCATGTCTCTTCGTTGCTCGACCTCATCGAGGTCTTGCCTCCTACTTTCATCGTTAGTCAGCCCACTTTCGTGTGAGTACCTAAGACTTGGTTCTTTGACCTCGACCAGTATTACTACATTAGTCCCATAGACTAGCGAGTATGGTGTTTCTCCTGTGCTTGTTTTAAGCGTTATGCGGTATGCCCGTAGCACTACCGGTAGCAATTCCGGCCACAGTCCATTGGCGTACTCGATATTCTTCTTCATGATGTTCAATATTGACTTGGTGGAGGACTCCGCCTGACCGTTGCCCGCAAGATGATATGGCGTGGAGAGTATTCTTTTGATGTGACATTTTTCAAAAAACTCGGTGATCTTTTTCCCAGTGAATTGGGGTTCGTTGTCACAACTGATTTCTTTAGGGATGCGGAAACGGCATATGATATTCCTCCATATGATTGTGATCATTTCTTACTCGCATATTTGGGAAAATGCACCTGCTTCCACCCACCTTGAAAAATAGTCATTTAAAACCAAAAGAAATTGTACATTACCTCATCCTGCCAGGAGGGGGCCGACGATATCCATCCCCTATTTGATGAAAGGCCAAGGCGAGGTGACGGAGTGGAGGTGCTCGCCTGCTTGATGGATCATGGGGGCATACCTTTGGCACTATTCGCATTTTTTCACGAAGGCGACGACTTCCTTTTTCATTGTGGGCCAGTAGTAGCCTACTCATATGAGGCATCTGACTAGGGCCCGATTTTTGGTATGAGCCCTGCAATGACCTTCGTGGACTTCTTCTAGGATGCGCCGTGTATGGTTTGGTCCCAAGCACTTTACTAGAGGGCCGCCATACGTTATTTTTTATAGGTCTTTATTGATGACATTATACCTGGTTGCTTGCATTTAAATGTTTTTGGCTTCTTTTTTGTCGTTTGGAAACACGTCATCCTGAAGGTATGTGACAATACGATTGCGCCAGTCCCAAGTTAGTTTAATAGTGCATACCTCAATTTAGTCAATCGATGAGTGGAGGAAAGTAACCACGTTCCCTTTTCCGATTATCCTTTTAGTGGTCGCCACCAGTTTGGCGAGACCGTCCGCTTCGATGTTCTGTACTCAAGGTATTTGATCGAGCCGGTATTCATCGAACTCGGGTAACAGTTTGCAGATTTTGGCATGGTATTTCTGTACTACTCGTCGTAGCATTTGTTCCTTGATTTGGAAAGTCCTTGTGACTTGATTGATGATAATTTGTGAGTCACATCGTAGGACTACTCATCGTGCTCCGTACATGAGTTCCAATTTTAATCCTGCAATCACGGCCTCATACTCGGCCTCATTGTTAGTCATATCAGGGCATCGTATGGACTGGTAAATTATTTCGCCTGTTGAGACCTCAAGCAAGAGTCCCAGTACAGATCCTAATGCGTTGGAGGCACCATCGGTGTACAGAATCCATAGGTCGTGTATTTTTGGGGAAGTACTTTTAGCTTCCCTCTCGACTTCGAGCATTATTTTTGTGCTAAAGTTGGCTTCCCTATCCTACAACTTGGGTTTTGTGCAGGATGCTCCTTAGAAGATAGGTCATGACCACTACAATGGGGTAGTTAGGGTCTGAGCTTTCGCGAAGCTACGACCAAGGCTAGGGCTAGCTTCTCGAGGTGGGGATGCATCATTTTAGCGTCGACCAAAGTTTTTCTAATATAGTATATTGGAGACTTTGTACCTTTATTTTCTTGGACCAGGAATGCACTTACTGCCCCATCGGACACGGCTAGGTAGGTGAGGAGACATTATTCGGGCTCCGCCTTAGCAAGCAGTTGTGACGACCCGGCCAGTCATCTCATAAGTTACCGCTATATTTCCCCTATTTTTTCTTCTTTATGCTTTGTTTATCCATTTTTTGTGGTATCGTGTTGGCCGGATCGAATCCGGAATGATTTTGGTAAAGTTTGAGACACTTAGTCTCTTTGGAATGAGTTTAGGTTGGAAAAAGTCAACTGGATGTTGCCTTATTTGTTAGAGGGTTTGGATGTGAGTTCCAATGGTTCGTTTAGCTTCGGGACGTGATTTGGGACTTAGGAGTGTTATCGGAATAGATGTCGGAGGTTCGGAGTAGATTTAGGCTTGAATTGGCGAAGTTGATATTTTGGCGATTTCTGGTTGATAGGCGAGATTTTAACATAGGGGTTGGAATGGAATTCCGACAGTTGCAGTAGCTTAGTTGTGTCATTTGGGTTGTCTATGCAAAATTTCAGGGTATTCGAGCATGGTTTGTTTAGGTTTTTTATCAAAGCAAAATTTGGAAGATTTTAGAAAGTTTGGCTTGAATCCGATGTGTTTTGAATGATTTGATGCTATTTGAGGTGGTTTGAAGATTGGAACAAGTTTGAATAAGGTATTAGGGTGTGTTTGTACTTTTGGTTGAGGTCCCGGGAGCCTCCGGGTGATTTTGGATGGTTAACGGAGAAGTTTGGATTTTGTTGCAGCTGCTAAATTTGCTGCTTCTGGTATTTTTGCACCTGCGAATTAGGGACCGCAGGTGCGACGCTGCATAAGCGGAGGATTGGTCGCAGAAGCGTAAAAGGGCTTGAGGAGCAGGAACCGCAGAAGCGGTTAGGGTGGCTGCATCTGCGGAGTCGCAGATGCGGAAGGTGGATCGCAGATGCGGTTTGCTGCTGGTAAGTGATTTTTGCAGAAGCGGATGAATGACCGCAGAAGTGGGTATTGTGCTGCAGATGCAAAAATGTCCGGGCAGAAGGTATAAATTGTGTCCTATGCGAATTTTGAGTTTTTTCACCAATTTATCTCGGCTTTGGAGCTTTTTGGATGATTTGGAAGAGAAATTTCAAGGAAACTTTATTGAGGTAAGGAATTTGGACTTATAACTCATTCCTTTGCTATTATTTCACGGATTAGAGCTAGAAATTATGAAAATTAAGGGTGAAATTTGGGAAAACTAGGGTTTAGTATTGGAGACCTATGTTTTAGGATTTGATGGACCATTTGAGGTCGGATTTCTGAACTTTTGATATGTAGGAACTCGCTCCCGAGTGCTGATCATTTCCAGCTTCAGGCGGATCCGAGGAGTCTTTAGGTAGCTGTTGACGTTCGTAGCCTGGAGCTCCTCCCTATCTTACTTTTTCATGTCTTTGGTTTTGTACTGAACTTTGTAGTTGTTTTGGAGTATTTCGTATTGTTAGATGCTCATGACTTGTGACACTCCGATATCAAGATGGGTTTGGGTTGTATTCCGCATATTATTCTATCTTTTTGTTTAAAATTTGGCTGATCTATTCATGTTTAGACTGTTTCTTAATGCTTAACTGTTGATAATTGGAAAATGGGAATTGTCGGCTGGCCTTGTCTTCACGAGAGGCGCCATCACGACCGGGTCAGAGTTTAGGGTCGTGATAGGTTGGTATCAGAGCCTAGGTTACATAGGTCTCACGAGTCATGAGAAGGTTTAGTAGAGTCTCGCGGATCGGTACAGAGACATCTCTATTTATTCTCAAGAGGTTGCAGAACCTTTAGGAAAAACTTCATATTTTTGAAATTCTTGTCGTACAAATTTGTTGATTCTAGTACTAAACTTCTGATATTCTATTCTCTCACAGATAGTGAGGACACGCGCTACCGAACAGGATAGATGACCACCAGTACCACTAGCTGTGGCCACCAAAGGCCGAGGATGCGGTCGTGGTCGTGGTAAAGGCAGAGCAGTGAGGGCAGCACCTGTAGATCCACCAGCTGCCCCAGTTCAGGACTAGGTCCCAACTATGGACGCTCCAGCAGCACCAGCTGTGCCCATTGTGTTTCTAGGTCTTCAGGAGGACTTGGCTCATATCTTATCAGTTTGCACTGGCCTAGCTCAGGCGGTTTCAGCCACTACAGCCGCAACTAATTCTCAGGCCGGGGGAGGCAGTCAGACTCCTGTCGGTCGCACACCTAAGCATGTCGTGCAGGGACTTCAGACACCCGGGGCACATCCAGCCCAGCCGGTTGTAGCTACTCAGGACTTTGTGGTTCCTGCCATGCTAGAGGACAAGCAACGTAGGTAGGAGAGGTTTGGTAGACTTCAGCCTCCAACCTTCAGTGGTGTAGAGGGCGAAGATGCCTAGGGCTTTTTGGAAAAGTGTCAGAGGATGCTTCATACAGCAGGTATTCTGGACACCAGCGGGGTCACTTTCATGACTTATCAGTTTTTAGGAGTTTCTTTCACTTGGTGGGAGGATTTTGAGAGGCGTAGGCCTGTTGGTGCAGTACCCCTTACCTAGCAGCAGTTCTCCGTTCTTTTTCTGGAGAAGTATGTGCCGCAGTCTCGCAGAGAGGAATTGTGTAGGCAGTTTGAGTGGTTGCGCCAGGGGGAGATGACTGTGTCGCAGTATGAGTTAAGGTTCTCTGAGTTGGCTCGTCATGCTATTTGGTTGGTTCCGACAGATAGAGAAAGGATTAGGAGGTTAGTCGATGGTCTCACTTATCAGCTCCGTATCCTTATGACCAGGGAGAGGGTGACTGGTGCTACGTTCGAGGAGGTTGTGTATATTGCCTGAGAGATTGAGTCTGTTCATCGCCAGAAGTGAGAGGAGAGAGAGGCCAAGAGGCCTTGAGGATTTGGTAGTTATAATGCTGCTCTTTCGAAGGGTCAGTTTTAGCATGGCAGAGGCCGTCCATTTAGGCCTGCTCAGCCAGCTCGCCCAGGTTATCGTGGGACGTCATCGGGTCATGGTTCTCACAGTTCTCATCAGGGCCAGTCATCACTTAGTGCCCTTCCAGCTCAGAGTTCAGCCCGTGCTCTATCAGTTCAGGGCTCTTCTATGCCGAGTGCAATAACTGTATTAAATGGCACTAAATGTAAATAGAGAGAAGGATTCATCCAATATTGAATAAGGTAGATGATTCCTTTCTCTCACAATGATGTAAAACATGTGAAGATGAGAATATATGGAGCTTTCTCGGATCTTATGCGATTAATTTGGAATCTCTTATGAAAGGTAATGTTTGTATTTTACTTGAGAGTCAACTTTTCAAGAGAGCTCTTATCATATAAAATATTACATACCCATTTTCTTCTCTCTACCTTTCCATTTATATGGGACATGCTTCTAACCTAACCTAGAATACAAGTACAAAGAATATTCAGTGGAATATTCTCTTAAATATCTTATTATAAAATTAGTCGTTATTTGCTGGCCTGAACGTTCAACCTCGGCCTCGATTAGCAGCTCTCTAGTAAGTTCCTTTAATCCTGTGTACGACCTCGGCCTAATATCCTCTTAGTAATATATCCTTGCGTCGGGCTCCCTTAAGTCAGATTTTGACCCATACAGTAGAATTGGATGTCCACTTTGGACAAACTTAATGGAAAAGGAGTATATTTGAACCAGTAGTACAACGATAGGAAAATATATGTGGATTCAAAGTATAACGATGGATAAATTTATATCTTTTTTGATAGTACAGTTTTATATTTGACCATTTTCCATTTAAACAATGTTCCAGTATTTCTGGTTTAATTGCTATTCAGGAGGATCAACATTGAGTTAAATGCTTATGAACTACGTTTAGCTACTAAAATAAAGCAATTGACAATTGACAGCAAGGAATCAGAGATTCGCAGAGTTGGTTTCTTATCAATGTCAGGAATAAGAGTTTGACAGGATAAATGCAAGATAGCTATTTGGGATTTAACTCTAGTTTAATTTACTCTAATGTTGTAATGACATTCCCGAATTCACTCGATGAATAGTCCATACGTGCAGTTAAAACTCCTCTATCGATTAAATCTTATGTGATGTTAAGGATTTAATGTATTCACATGTTTGTTATAGGCCTCTAAACTTTTAAGGTTTAACCTAACAAAAATCTGGTGAGACAAATGAAAAGCCGATTAATCAGAGAGGTTTGTTAAATATATAGTCTTCTAGAAAAGCATTAAAGTAACGAAATTAAAATGAAAAAACAGTAGGGCTTAATCTCTGGAAAATTAGTAAATAGAGTAGAACTTTAAGAAGTGATAATTTTATGCTTATCATCACATGTAAACTATTTTCTTCATATTTTACAGCAAGCTACTTGTGAGTTATCGAAATAAAAATTATTCCTAATTAAAGAAAAATAAACTGAAGAAAGACAGTTAAAGAGCAGAAGACTTCAACATATTTCGCATCCAGAAGTTAAAACAATGACAAATTATACCTTTCTGTCTAGTAATGTCAAACAAAGTGTGACTTATAGAGTGGTTTATTAAGCAAAATAGATGGGAAAAAGCTCACCATTTGAACTTCTTTACCGCTCATATAATGAGAGCTAACACAGAGTTCTTTTACTACTCGTATAATTGGAGCTGATATAGAAGCTGGTTTGACAGAAAGCTTATGCAATAAATGTTTGATTCTTGGGCAAAATACAAGCTGGTTCGAGTTCTTTACCTCGCATGAAGGTGTCCCATGCAGCTAAACTAGTTATACTCTTGGGCAAAGTTTATATACAAACCTGTCCTTAAACCTGTGTTTTAATTTGAACAAGGCATTTTGTGTGGCATCATTGTATAAAAATAAATTGTTTCCAAATATAGAAATAGGCTTTTCTTTTTTGCAGGGATTAAAAAGGGAAAAATTAAGTTCTACATAAATTGAAATATTTATATATATATATATACACACATATTATTGGAACTATATATAGCAAGGGACTCATGATGAAGTGAATATTATTCCTGAAAGAATACTTGGATGGAGCATTTCAATTGATAATCCATCTTTTGGCAATGAGGAACCTTCATTTCATATTGTCTTAAAACATTTCGGTTCTTGCTGAATCCAGTGGTGACAGAGAAATCCAATATTCAGTGTTTTTAGGGTTCATTAATCATTACTTCCCACCTTCACGCCATTTTTTTAATTAAAAAAAACCCTAAATTTGTGCTTTTCTTTTTGATAATTAATTAAACTTGCCAGGTTCTCTACCCTGGGATCAGGGGCGGCCCTTCCATAAAGCAAGTAAAGCATCGTTTTAGGCCCATTATTTGTGGGAGCCCCCATTTTTTATTTCACCTATAGATTATCTATAAGTTTAAAATGGAGTTCTGTAAAGTAAAAAAGGTTGATTTCTTTCTTTAACAAATATAGAGAGGAAAGCTTTGCAACTGCTATGATTTCTACCAACAAAATTGCACATGAAATGAATATCGAACCCGAATTTTGTAAGA
This sequence comes from Nicotiana glauca, assembly GCA_026770625.1. NCBI lineage: Eukaryota > Viridiplantae > Streptophyta > Magnoliopsida > Solanales > Solanaceae > Nicotiana > Nicotiana glauca. The sequence goes on from MU730455.1 coordinate 152,964, forward strand.
AACTTGTGATATATAGGAAGTACCAATTTGATGCGAATGTTGATAATGAAATCTCAAAATCTTTTGAAGAGCTCTTTAGAGTGATTACTTTTATACATAATAGATAAGGCTATTTTTTCACTTCAAAATAGATTTGAACAATTTGAAGCATATGAAAATATTTTTGGTTTTCTATTAGGCAATAAAAACTAAGATCACTATATGTTGGAATTTGAAAAAATATTGTCTTAATCTTGAATATTCCTTAAAGCATAATAATCAATTCGATATGGATGGTTTAGATTTATTTTCTGAATTAAAAGTATTAAGAGAAATAGTACAATCAGAGGATAACAGTTTAATTGATAGACTTAATCAAATAAATTTTTTAAATTCTTTTCCAAATGCCTAAATTGCTTATGGAATCATGTTCATAACTCATGTTACCGTTGCTTCAACGAAAAGTAGTTTTCAAAATTAAAATTGATAAAATCTTACCTAGGAACAATAATGTCACAAGACATGTTAAATGGATTAGCTATATTGTCAATTGAAATATGTATTAGGAGTTATTGATGATAAGAAAATTATTAATAATTTTGTATCTAAGAAAAGTTTAAAAAAAAAAATAGGCTTCAAATAAATTAAAAAATTAAGGCCCTTGGCTTTATGCCATAAAATTCTTCTGGACGCCCCTGCCTGGGATGATATTGTAGTAGTAAATCTGATCAGCTTACCCTGTTATATGTATTCGCTGAAGTACTTCCCGTTATATGCAAACATTCTGAAGTACTTGCCACTTTATAGATGTACATGAGATGTGTGCAAAGGTAGCTCTGAGACAAATAAGGTAAATGCAAAATTAAGCTGAGAGTCCTACTACATATATGATCAAAGTTAAAGTGATTTGAAATTTTTTATTTTTGAAATATCTACATATACTATTGGTGAATTTCTTGCGTAGATATTTGGACGCTCATGTGTCACAAGCCGATGTATTCAGGGGCGGAACTACCCTTGTCCGAGGGATATCAACCGACACCCCTTCGTCGGAAAATAATACTGTGTAAATAGGTATTTTTTTAAAACAATTAAATATATACAAGGGGTTGACACCCCTTGACACAAGCCAAACTCTTAGTGCAATGGTCAAGGGATGTCAAAATTTACACAAGATTGCAAGTTCCATTCCCGATAGCAGCAATTTTTTTTTATTTTGACACCCCTTTGTATAATTCCTGGCTCCGCCACTGGATGTATTCTCACACTCTATATATCTCAATTGATTAGACAAATAGGAGAATATTTGTTTAAGAAAACATGAAAACTCAAGAAATTCCAATTGAACGATTAAAAAACAATAGGCTGGAAATTCTCCAATGGAGAAGATTAAAATATTAAACTAAT
>MU730455.1:156624-177651 GCA_026770625.1 Nicotiana glauca
GAAATTGCACATGAAATGAAGCTGAGAGTCCTACTACATATATGATCAAAGTTAAAAGGATTTGAAATATCTACATATACTATTGGTGAATCTCTTGCGTAGATATTTGGACGCTCATGTGTCACAAGCCGATGTATTCTCACACTCTATATATCTCAATTGATTAGACAAATAGGAGAATATTTGTTTAAGAAAACATGAAAACTCAAGAAATTCCAATTGAACGATTAAAAAACAATAGGCTGGAAATTCTCCAATGGAGAAGATTAAAATATTAAACTAATGTTTTCTATACACCCTACTTGGTAAAGATTTGTTTTTGCACAATGGTGAGTCTAAGCTTAGTTTAGCTTCATGTGTAACAATTTTAAAAATACACTAATAGGAAAAAGTTTTATTACACTATTAGTATATTTAAATTAAATCCTACTGAATTGAGCCCACATCTTCATTGAGTGGATGTTTTTTTTATTACCATGTGATTTGTCCTCAATGGAAAAGAAGAAACGTTAATAATATGCATGTGTGTTTATAAAAAATAAAAAATAAAAAAGAATTCCTATCAGCTATGGCCAATCATTTGGGATCGGAGCAACTAGACAAAATGGTCTAGTTATTACCTCCCAACACACAGCTTATGATTGCTCTCCATATTGGAGAACAATATTGTTTATATCAATTGAATTGCGTCTATAATGAAGGAACAAAATAGTCGTATTCCTGTCAACCCTGCATAAGTTTCCCATTTACATATCTAGTGATTTCCTGTCTAAATTCAGATCCTTTATGCTATATGGACAATGGGATGGTTTTGTGCTGCCAATTGATTAGGATTTATTCATCACATTCTAATACCACGAGGTTCTTTAACTTCCTTTTTTTTGGGAGTAATAATTCTTTTGTGCTTTGTGTTACCGTGTCATTTTGTATCTACTCTTAAGCCAAAAGTTTATTGAAAATAGGTTCTCTATCCTCACAAAGTACGAATAAAATACGTATATTCATTATCCTCTCCAGATCGTATTTATAGGATTTCACTGGGTTGTTGTTACCCATTACCCTCTCCAGATCGTATTTATAGAATTTTACTGGGTTGCTGTTATTTTTGGAATAATATTTCCTTGTTTTAATGTTGCATCGAGAATTTATCTTTGGTGTTGCATCAAGAAATTATTATTATATAATTTTTTGTTTCATATTTTAGACGTGGCTAATTTTATCTGTCACGTAATTCACAAATTTAATACAGGTTATTGAACAATTATTGTTCATCACAGAAAATTGGTTAGACATTCGATCTAAGTCTTGTTATTTAAATATTAGTATTTTTTTCTTTGTTGTATAATTAATACTAATAATTATTGCAAATGAATATGTATAATTAATGCTTTAACAATACAAGAAAAATTATTAAAAATGCAAGTACATAATATAATAAATTTCTAAAAGATTATTTATATATAATGGAATAATTTATGTTTTGTATAGTTGATTGAGAAATTTTAGGACTTTTATGTGGACACTTTTATTGAATTAATTAAATAAGATCAATAATCATAATTTTCAGAAACTTACACTTTTTTCTTTTCTTTTATTTTACAACTTAAATATAACTTTTTATAAAATAATTATATGGTTTTAAAAAATTTACTTATTTAAACGGGGTACACGCGCAAAGCGCGTACCCTAGGACTAGTATATTTAAAAGACCACGAACTTCAAAATTCTCATAGCTACATATTATGACATATTTCATATCACAAATTTTAAAAAAATTTCTTTTAACTGTTAAATTTCATATCTAGTTAAATAGCTTGAAAATTTATGGCGAAAGAAAGATCGTGCATCTGTCTCTCTTAATCATATACTCCCTCCGTTTCATATTAAATTAGGTGCTTTCCTTTTTAGTCTGTTCCAAAGCAAATGACACATTTCTAAATTTAGAAATAATTCAACTTTAAACTCTTTCATTTTACGCATTTACCCTTAATGAGAAGCTTTTATAACCACACAAATATCATGGCCCCATAAACTTTTTACCCCTTAAGCTTTTAAGACCATAAATTTCAAAAGTCTTTTTTTTTTCTTAAACTTCGTGCCTAGTCAAACTACCTCATATAATATGAAACGGAGGGAGTATCTTATTTTGTGTCCATTAATGATTATATTGTGCTTCAAGATTTTTATGCTTCTATCTTATTTTAGTATCTTGATATATCTTCCTAAACTGGATGCATGCATATGTGAAATTAAGTGTAGCGTAGTTATAGATGCATGATTATCGCAAATTTTCACGTTAGTTTTATTTTATGATTATTCATACAATGTTTCTTACATTAAATAATTGTTTCATATTATCAACTTATCTGGAACTTTCTTTGTTTAAGGATGATGCCTTTGATTTGGATATGATCGACTCAAATGTCTCATTTTTAACCTTGTTGGAAGGTGTTGATAAAACTACATAGGTATTTTAACAATACTTTCTTGTACATGGATCCTGTAGGAATGGTGCAATTATATTTGAAAATTTTTACCATTCTATTTTTTTTTTTGGGTGTAGCTATCATCTACAAGTACGTGGAAATCAGGACCAAATTACAATTGAAGTGCTATGACTCGGCTGCGGTTAACAATATTTATTTTTGCATTTACAGTTTTGGCAAAGTAGCGGAAGACATTAGATTGGCAACTGAAAATCTTTGATATTAGAGACTTTTGAGAAGGAGATGCTAATGAACTTGGATGATCTGATTTGTAAACGGTAGTAGCATTTTACATACAATTGTGAACTAAGAAACTATTTCAATGAATAATGATTGGATTTCGTCATGTAAGAAAAATAACTGCTTTTGTTATTGTTTTCTTTTTACAATGAGTATTTGTCATGGAACAACAGAATAGCTAGAATTTAATAAGATCATTATTATATTTATATTATTTAAGATTACAAAAATTAGATAAAGTTAACTATGGTTAAATACTACTAATTTATAATTAAATAAGATGACAAATGTCATATTATTATTGGCTTGGTATATACACCGGGTGCGAATAAGTTTTTTCCCTAGATTCTCTTATGCATACGTTGAACAAAATTCAGAATCGTTAATTAACAGAGAATCAAACGTTTTCAATGCCTCTGAAGGTTTACTTATAATATCCTTTTAACGGCTGTGATATGATAGTAAGAATATATAATCTTGTAGCTAACTCAAAACTTTAACATCGACTCTTTGATATATAAATAATTAAAAGAATTGGAGAAAAAAAAAACTATACCCATTTCGAGGAAACAACTAAACTGTAACGATCCGACTGGTAGTTTTACCTTTTTGAACCCCGCTCCTTTAAATAAAACTTTCCGTGTTTGCTTTAACAAATTTACGACTTGGGGGGACGATTGGTTCGGGATTTGGAAGAGTTGGAGTAAAATATGCTCATTTGATTCCTTAGGATTTCTTAAAAGGCTGAGTTTGACTTCGGTCAATATTTTGAGCAAACGGACCCGAATTCGTGATTTGACGGTCACGGAGGGTCTCTAGGAAAATATGGGACCTGGGCGTATGCCCGAAATCGAATTCCGGGGTCCCTAGCCCGAGTAATGAATTTTTATTAGAAATTGTTAATCTGAAATATTAAGGATTTAAAGAAACTAAAATGATTGATTCCATAGGTAATCGAGTTTGTATGATGATTCCGGAACCCGTTACTGGTCTGGTATAATAGTTAAGCATAGCCCCTAAAATTTGGTGTTAATTTGAGTAGTTTAAGGGCGTTTTGGCCTGTTAGAGGAAAATTAAGAACTTGAAGTTCATAAGTTTGATTCAATTGGTTTTAGGGGGCGATTCTTAGATTTAGCCTTGTTTCGGGCATTCCGAAGGTTCGAGTAGGGCCGTTTCGTGATTTCAGACTTCTCGGTATGTTCGGGCGGGGCCCGGTAGCCCCAAGCGTCAATCGAACGAGGCTCGAGTGAAGTTGAAATTTTTTAGAAGTGCTGAAGCTGCTTCGGTCATAACCGCATCTGCGGTTGGAGGACCGCATATGCGGTCCATCTATCGCAGATGCGGTCCTGGGAAGGCCAGGCCAAACCGCAGAAGCGGCTCTCGAACCGCAGAAGCGGCCTCAGGACCGCAGAAGCAGTCCCACTCCTTTTAGCCCATTTTCGCAGATGCAGTTTCTTTCTCGCAGAAGCGGGACCGCAGATGCGGAAATCGCTGAAGCAGTGAGCTTCATTTAATACGGGGCCTAAGTCATTTTTACCACTTTTCACTCCGCCATTTGCGATTTTAGGAGCTTTTGAGAGAGGACTTTTACTTGGCATCTTGAGGTAAGCTTATCCTACTTATTCTTAGTTTAATAATTGTGTTTTAGGTAGATTAAACACTAGGATTAAGTTAAAATCATGGGGTTAAAGCTAGACCTAGGGTTTTAATGAAACTTAGATTCTACTACAAAATTTGCTATGAAATGAATTAAAAATCATATATTATTGATCCTTAGGTTATAGAGAACAACTTCCTTCGAAAAATTTCGGAATCCGGGCACGTGGACCCGGGGTCGGATTTTAGAAAACTTGTGTTAAAGGTTGAAAAATTGCTTAAATAGGTAGAATTCGATCTTGTGAGTCTATATTGACTAGTTCCTACCTCGTTTAACTAGTTTGGGATCGTTCGGTTCCGAATTGAGAGATTGGACTCATTCTTGACATTGAAGTGCACTTTGGAGCGATGAGAGTCTCTTTTCTAACCTAGTAAGAAGGAATTGTCCCCATAGGTGTAATAATTGAATTAATTGCTATTATATGGGGGGGCTACGTATGCACTAGGTGACGAGAGTCCGTGCGTAGCTACTATTATGTTAAGTCCGGGTAGTCTAGAACCCAGAAGCATGCTCTACGTGATATTCTTGTAACTTGATGACGAATTCGGATTCGTGTAAATTATATTGCTTAAGGTAAATGAGACTAGTAGAGGAACCTTAACTTGCTTGGTCTTTTAAAAGAGAATTTGAACATTTCTGTGAATAACTACTCCTCAGATACACATTATTGTCTGCTGTTGATGAATTTATTTATATATATTTGACCACATCGTACAAGTGATTCGCGAGCAGGGTAATAGATGCATCTATGGTTCGAGTCGTTCGACCCTTGACAGTGCATAATGTACTTTTATGTTAGATTCGGCCGTACCTCCATCAGTGTTACTATCGTATGCTTTACTTATACTTCTCTGTGAATTGAACTTCATATATGCCTTGGAACGTAAATGGATATCCATGATATTATTTGAATAAAGAACTATTACTCCTTGCCATAAAATGTTAATAACTTGTGCTATCCATTCTTATTATAAATTCTTCTCATATTATTTGCCCTAATAAGTATCAAGTCGACCTCTCGTCTCTACTTCTTCGAGATTAGATGGGATACTTGATGGGTACATATTGTTTATATACTCATACTACACTTCTGTACTTAACTGTACAGGATGTGAGGCAGGTGTATCTGGCTATTAGTCCGGTGCGCATCACTGAGCGAATTTCGAGACTTCTACGGTGAGCTGTTTCCCTTCCCGTGCCGTTCAGCAGCCTGAAGGAGTCTCTCTTATGTATTTTTGCTGTCTATTCTGTTTCGGACAATATGATAGTGTGATTCTTTTGTATATTCTACTAGTTGCCCACAGCTTGTGACACCAGATCTTGGCACACACATTAGTAGATAGTTCTTTTGGGATTGTATGATTATCGCTGACTTTACTGAACTATTTCTGATTTTATTTCAACTTAAAGAATCATTTCAACTGTTTTGGGTAAAAGTAAATGAGAGTTTATTTAGTATTTTCGCATTGGCTTGTCCGGCAAAGGTGTTGGGCGCCATCATGACCTATTATGAAAATGGGTCGTGACAACATGGTATCAAAGTACTAGGTTCACGTGGGTCTCACAAGTCATGGGAAAACCTAATAGAGTCTTATGGATCGGTACGGAGACGTCTGTACTTATCTTCGAGAGGCTATACAGTGTTAGGAAAAAACTACTCTTTATTCATTTCCTATCGTGCGATGGATGGTATACTAAATTTTCCTCTTTAATTCTCTCACAGATGGTGAGGAGACGCACGGCTAATGTTCTAGACCCGAGCGGAGCTGCTCCCCCCATTGCTAGAGGTCGAGGAAGAGGCGGGGGGAGGGCACCGGCCTGTGATAGGCGACGAGGGCGTCCCAAAGTTATCCCAGTAGTACCACCAGCAGATCCTGTGGGAAATCTTATCATCGAGGAGCAGGGCGAGGTGCTCGCAACTAAGCCTACCCCCCCGGACTTTATGATAGCACCGGGATTCCACAAGGTTATGGGTTGTATGCTGTGGTTCATGGATTCTATGACTCAGGCTGGTTTATTTCTAGCAGATCCAACTACATCACAGGCAAGAGGGGGAGCACAGACCCTTACTGCTCAGGCTCCTAGGCATGCAGCTGCAGTGTATTAGACTCTAGGTGCACTACCCGCAGATGGGGCCCATCCAGTTGCTACAGTGGCGCCCCAGCTCAGACCAGCTGCGGATGGTGAATCACAGAAGTTATTGGATAGATGGACTAGACTTCACCCCCTATCTTTGGGGGTGAGCATCATGAGAATGCCCAGGATTTTATTGATAGGTGCAGGGATATACTGCACAACTTGAGGATATTGGAGTCGCATAGGGTCGACTTCACTACTTTTCAGTTGGAGGGCAAGGCCCCCAAGTGGTAGCAGTCCTATGTTCTTGGTAGGCCAGTAGGTTTTCCTCCCCTCACCCGGGGTCAGTTCACCCAGTTATTCTTGGATAGGTATATTCCACCTTCTGAGAGGGAAGAGCTACAACATCAATTTGAGCATCTTGAGCAGGGTCAGATGTCTGTGACCGATATGAGGTGAGGTTCTCTAAGTTTTCTCGCCATGCACTCATGATACTTCCCACAGATGCAGAGAGAGTGCGGAGATTTGTTGCGGGGTTGCACCCCGATATTCGAGCCAGCATGTCCCGAGAGTTCAAGATGGGTACTGAGTATCAACTAGTGGTGGATATTGCTCGTAGGATTGAGGGGTATCGCCTGAGGGGTAGAGAGAAGATTCAGCAGGACAAGAGGCCCGATTTTCAGGAGAGTTCAGAGGTGCCCCAACTAGGGGTAGAGGTCACTTCGGGAGGGGCCAGCCCAGCAGACCCCCATATTCAGCACCACCACCCCCTCCCCGAGGTGCTCCAGTGAGACCTTATTTCAATGCGATGCCGGAGAGTTCTTACCGCCCACCAGCTATTTAGGGTTCCTCTGGCAGGTATTCTGGTCATCAGGATTCTTCTAGTGCTCACTTCAGTGCCGTGCCAGAGAGTTCGTATCGCCCACCAGCCATCCAGGGTTCTTCCAGTTGGTATTCAGGTCAGCAGGCTCAGACTTCAGGGCAGCAGGCTATGGTACCAAGAGTGTGCTACGAGTGTGGAGATCCGGGTCACACGAAGAGGACCTGTCCCAAACTTTGGGGCAAGGCAGTGCAGCAGGGTCAGCAACCTATGGTTTCAGCACCGGCTGCCCCGCCACCTAGAGGTAGAGGACAGACTGGTAGGGGTTGTCCTAGAGGTGGAGGCCAGGTAGGGAGAGGTTAGCCAGTTATTGCTCAGTCAGGCGGAGTCCAGCCAACCGGCACTCCAACCAGATTCTAAGCCCTTCCGGCCAGGCTAGATGTATCAGCTTCAGATGCCATCATCACAGGTAGTATTTCCGTCGGCGGTATTGATACTTCAGTATTATTTGATCCGGGGTCTACTTATTCATATGTATCATCTCTGTTTGCTCGTTTCCTGGTTATTTCTCCTAGGCCTTTGGGCACTCCTGTGAGGTCATATTCTGTGGTTTCGAGACTAGAGTGGACCTCTTGTTACTTTACATGATCGACTTTGAGGTCATTCTAGGCATGGATTAGTTGTCTCCACATCAGCCGTCCTAGATTGCCATGCCAAGACTATTTCATTAGCGATACCCGGGTTACCGAGGTTGGAGTGGAAGGGTTCCACAGTTGATACATCTAGTCGGGTTATTTCTTTCCTAAAGGCTCAGTATATGGTCGAGAAGGGGTGTTTGGCTTATCTAGCTTATGTTCGGGACACCACCGTAGAGTCTTCGATGATTGATTCAGTCCCATCAGTGCGAGACTTCGTCGATGTGTTTCCTTCTAATTTTCTTGGCATGCCACCGGATCGTGATATTGACTTCTATATTGATTTGGCTCCAGGCACCCAACCTATATCTATTCCACCGTACCGTATGGCTCCCAAAGAGCTGAAGGAGTTGAAGGAGCAGCTTGAGGATTTGTTAGCAAAGGGGGTTTGTTAGGCCCAGCGTATCACCTTGGGGTGCACCAGTGTTTTTTGTAAAGAAAAAGGATAGGACTATGCGGATGTGCATTGACTACCGCCAGTTGAATAAAGTTACCATCAAGAACAAGTATCTGTTGCATCGTATCGATGATTTGTTCGACTAGTTTCAGGGTGCTAGGGTGTTCTCTAAGATAGACTTGAGGTTGGGGTACCATCAGCTGAAGATTTGGGACTCGGATGTTCCGAAGACTGCATTCCGGACTAGATATGGCCATTATGAGTTTTTGGTGATGTCCATTGGCTTGACTAATGCCCCAACAACATTTATGGATTTGATGAACAAGGTGTTTAGGCCTTATATTGATTCATTTGTCATCGTCTTCATTGACGACATCTTGATATACTCCCGAAGCCCGGGGAGCATGAGCATCATTTGAGAGTAGTGCTTCAGACCTTGCGAGAGCAGAAGATATATGCTAAGTTCTCCAAGTGTGAGTTTTGGCTGGAGTCCGTGGCATTCTTACGGCATGTTGTGTCAGGAGAGAGTATTAAGGTGGATCCCAAGAAGATTGAAGCAGTTCAGAGTTGGCCACGTCCTACCTCAGTGGCTGAGATCAGGAGTTTCCTGGGGCTAGCAGGTTACTACCGGCGATCGTGCATGGCTTTTCATCTATTGCATCACCTTTGACTAGATTGACCTAGAAGGGTGGCCCTTTCCGTTGGTCCTATGATTGTGAGGAGAGCTTTCAGAAGCTTAAGACAGCTTTGACTACGACATCGGTTCTTGTATTGCCTTCCAATTCAGGGATGTACACGGTATATTGTGATGCTTCACACGTTGGCTTGGGATGTGTTTTGATGCAGGAGGGGCGAGTTATTGCATATGCTTCGCATCAGCTAAAGATTCATGAGACTAATTATCCTGTGCACGATCAAGAGTTGGCCGCGATTATTCATGCTCTTAAGATATGGAGGCATTATCTATATGGGGTGTCATGTGAGGTTTACACTGATTATTGCAGTTTGCACCATTTTTTCAAGTAGAGGGATCTTAATTTGAGACGGCGCAGGTGGCTTGAGTTGCTGAAGGATTATGACATCACCATTCTTTATCACCCCGGGCAAGGCGAATGTTGTCGCAGATGCCTTAAGTAGAAAGGCAGAGAGTATGGGTAGCTTGGCATTCATTTTAGCAGGGGAGAGTTAACTAACTTTGGACATTCTATCCTTGGCTAACAGACTGGTGAGGTTGGACATTTCAGAGCCCAGCCGTGTTCTCGCGTGTGTAGTAGCTCAGTCTTCATTATTAGGGCAGATCAAGGCTCGGCAGTTCGACGATCCACATTTGGTGGTTCTCAAAGAGACGGTGCTTCAGGGAGGTGCCAAGGAGGTTTCTATTGACGAGGATGGTGTTTTGTGACTCCAGGGTCATCTATGTGTTCCTAATGTTGACGGTCTGAGGGAGAGGATTCTAGAGGAGGCATACAGTTTGCGGTAGTCCATTCATGCGTGAGCTATGAAGATGTATCGTGACTTGAGGCAGAATTATTGGTGGAGGAGGATAAAGAAAGACATAGTAGAGTATGTAGCTAGGTGTTTGAGTTGCCAGCAGGTCAAGTATGAACACCAACGGCTGGGTGGCCTACAACATATGCCTATACCAGAGCGGAAGTGGGAGCGCATTACTATGGATTTCGTAGTTGGTTGCCTCGGACCTTGTGGAAGTTTGGTTCAGTGTGGGTCATTATCGACAGGTTGACCAAGTCGGCCCACTTTATTCTGTGGCGACTACTTATACAGCAGAGAGGTATGCTCAGATCAACATTCGGGAGATAGTCCGGTTGCATGGTGTGTCTGTTTCCATCATATCAGACAGAGGCCCTCAGTTCACTTCCCATGTCTGGAGAGCTGTTCAGAGTGAGTTGGGGACCCGTGTATAGCTTAGCACATCATTCCATCCTCAGACCGACAGGCAGTCGGAGCGGACACTGCAGATTTTGGAGGACATGCTCAAAGCATGTGTGATTGACTTTGGAGGGCAGTGGGATCAGTTCTTGCCCATGTCGGAGTATTCATACAATAACATCTATCAGTCCAGCATAGAGATGGCTCCATACGAGTCTTTATATGGTCGACAATTTCGTTCTCCTATCGGATGGTTTGAGCCTGGTGAGGCTAAGTTATATGGTACAGATTTGGTACAGGATGCCTTGGACAAGGTAAAGTTGATCCAGGAAAGGCTTCGCATAGCTCAGTCCAAATATAAGAGTTACGCGGATCAGAAAGCACGTGAAGTATCATTTATGGTTGGCGAGAAGGTCCTCTTGAAGGTGTCATGAGATTCGAGAAGAAGGGCAAGCTCAGCCCAAGGTTTATTGGCCTATTTGAGGTGTTGAAGCATGTTGGGGAGGTTGCTTAGGAGCTTGCCTTGCCCCCCAACTTATCGGGATTCCATCCGATTTTTTCATGTGTCAATGCTTCGGAAGTACCACGCCAACTTTTCCTATATGTTGGACTTTAGTACCATTCAGCCGGATGAGAGTTTGGGTTATGAGGAGGAGCCAGTTGCTATTATTGATAGACAGGATCGCCAGTTGAGGTCCAAGAGGATTTCTGCAGTGAGAGTCTAGTGGAGGGGTGGACCAGTTGAAGAGGCGACCTGGGAGTCCGAGGAGGACATGTGGAGCAGCTATCCGCATTTATTCAACAGCTCAGGTACTTTTCTATGTTCGTTCGAGGACGAACGTTTGTTTAAGAGGTGGAGAATATAACGACCCAACTGGTCATTTTGCCTTTTTGAACCCCGTTCCCTTAAATAAAACTTCTCGTGCTTGCTTTAGCTAATTTATTACTTGCGAGGACTGTTGGTTCGGGATTTGGAAGAGTTTGGAGTAAAATATGCCGATTTGATTCCTTAGGATTTCTTAAAAGGCTAAGTTTGACTTCGGTCAATATTTTGAGCAAACGGACCCGGATTCGTGATTTGACGGTCCCAGAGGGTCCGTAGAAAAATATGGGACCTAGGTGTATGCTTGAAATCGAATTCCAAGGTCCCTAGCCCGAGTAATGAATTTTTATTAAAAATTGTTAATCTGAAATATTAAAGAGTTAAAGAAACTAATTAATGATTGATTCCATGGGTATCGAGCTCGTATGATAGTTCCGGAGCCCGATACAGGTCTGGTATAATAGTTAAGAAGTGCCCGTAAAATTTGGTATCAATCCGAGTAGTTTAAGGGCGTTTTGGCCCGTTAGAGGAAAATTAAGAACTTGAAGTTCATAAGTTTGATTCAATTGTTTTTAGGGGGTGATTCTTAGATTTAGCATTGTTTCGGGCGTTCCGAAGGTTCGAGTAGGTCCGTTTTATGATTTCAGACTTGTCGGTATGTTCGGGCGGAGCTCGGGAGCCTCGAGCGTCAATCGGACGAGGCTCGAGTGAAGTTGAAATTTTTGAGAAGTGCTAAAGCTGCTACTTCTATCATAACCGCACCTCCCGTTGGAGGACCGCAGGTACGAGACCACAGATGTGGTCCACCTATCGCAGATGCGGCCCAAGGAAGGCCAAGTCAAATTGCAAAAGCGGCTCTCGAACCGCAGAAGCGGCCTCAGGACCGCAGAAGCGGTCCCAGTCCTTTTAGCCCATTTTTGCAGACGCGGTTTCTTCCTCGCATAAGCGGGATCGCAGATGTGGAAATCACTGAAGCAGTGAGCTTCATTTTATACGGGGCCTAAATCATTTTTACCACTTTTCACTCTTCCATTTGCGATTTTGGGAGCTTTTGAGAGGGGACTTCTACTTGGCATCTTGAGGTAAGCTTATCCCACTCATTCTTAGTTTAATAATTGTATTTTAGGTAGATTAAACACTAGGATTAAGGTAAAATTATGGGGATAGAGCTAGACCAAGGGTTTTAATGAAACTTAGATTCTACCACGAATTTGCTATGAAATGAATTAGAAATCATATATTATTGATCCTTAGGTTATAGAGAACAACTTCCTTCGAAAAATTTCGGAATCCGGGCACGTGGGTCTATGGTCGGATTTTAGAATACTTGTGTTAAAGGTTGAGAAATTGCTTAAATAGCTAGAATTCGATCTTGTGAGTCTATATTGACTAGTTCCTACCTCGTTTAACTAGTTTCGGATCGTTCGGCTCCTAATCGAGGGTTTGGACTCGTTTTTGGCATTAGAAGTGCACTTTAGAGCGAGGTGAGTCTCCTTTCTAACCTTGTAAGAGGGAATTGTCCCCATAGGTATAATAATTAATTAATTGCTATTATATGCGGGGGTTACGTACGCACTAGGTAACGAGAGTGCGTGCATAGCTACTATTATGTTAAGTCTGGGTAGTCTAGGACCCAGAAGCATGCTTTACGTGATATTCTTGTAACTTGATGATGAATTTGGATTCGTATAAATTATGTTGGTTAAGGTAAATGAGACTAGTAGAGGAACCTTAACTTGCTTGGCCTTTTAAAAGAGAATTTGAACATTTCTGTGAATAACTACTCCTCAGATATACATTATTGTCTGCTGTTGATGAATTTATTTATATATATTTGACCGCATCGCACAGGTGATTCGCGAGCGGGGTAATAGATGCATCTATGGTTCGAACCGTTCGACCCTCGTCAGTGCACAATTTACTTTTATGTTAAATCAATCGGGTCGTACGTCCCTCGGTGTTACTTGCGTATGCTTTACTTAATATTTCTCTATGAACTTAACTTCATATTTGCCTTGGCACGTAAATGGATATCCATGATATTATTTAAATAAAAAACTATTATTCCTTGCCATAAAATGCTAATAAATTGTGCTATCCATGCTTATTATAAATTCTTCTCATATTATTTGCCCTAGTAAGTATCAAGTCGGCCTCTCATCTCTACTTTTTCGAGATTAGACGAGATACTTGCTAGGTACATATTGTTTATGTAGTAATACTACACTTCTCTACTTAACTGTACAGGATCTGAGGCAGGTGTATCTGGCTATCAGTCTGGTACGCATCACTGAGCGGATTTCGAGACTTCTACGGTGAGTTGCTTCCCTTCCCGTGTCGTTCAGCAGCCTGAAGGAGCCTCTTTTATGTATTTTTGCTGTCTATTCTGTTTCGAACAGTAGGATAGTATAATTCTTTTGTATATTCTACTAGTTGCCTGTAGCTTGTGACATCAGGTCTTGGCACACATATTAGTAGACAGTTCTTTTGGGATTGTATGATTACCGCTGACTTTACTGAACTATTTCTGATTTTATTTCAACTTAAAAGAATCATTTCAACTATTTTGGATAAAAGTAACTGAGAGTTTATTTAATATTTTTTGTGTTGGTTTGCCCTTCAAAAGTGTTGGGCGCCATAACCTATTTATGGAAATAGATCGTGACATAATGAGACACGGAGATAAAGAAAAAAAAATGAAGAATCCTGCATAATTATTTCACGGAAGGGAAAGTTTGTTACCTGAAGAAGACTGGAGTGGTGATATTTACCGTTCATTTTTCTTTTCAAGCTCCTTTTTGTTATTTTTCATCTCTACAATGACACATGGTAAACATAATCTTGATGAAATTTCAGGTTAGAGCAGGCCGGTGAAGACGGAAAAAGCAAAAGCCAAGTGAAATGTCAGAATCTTGAAAAACAAAAAAAAACAAATTCAATTGTGTGGACAGGAATTTGTGTTGTGGCTGTCTTACTTTCAAGCTTGAACCAGTAATTAATGAAGTGGTAAAACTTATGAGATAATTTCAAATTTCAGCAGAAATAAAGAAAATTAATGTAGGGATTTCTTTTCATGTATATATTATTTCCTCCGATCCAAAAATAAGTGATTTTTAGTCTTTTCTTATGATTTAAAATAAGTAAATTTTTTAGATTTCAAGAGTAAATTAATTATTTTTTTTACGTTATTCTTGGAGTAAATAGTGTTAGAATATGTGTTAAGAGTGTTTATGTGAGATAATAAAGGTTAATATGGTCAATTTTATTGCTAGTTAATGTTAAAAGGTGAATTTCTTAATCTGTGTGAAAACAACCAAAAAATTACTTATTTTGAATCGGATGAAGTACTTAAATTCTGATAAGTAAAATTATCCGATACTTGTACTGATATAAAATAATAAATACATAAATAAAATAACAAAAATGCAACCAATCTATCCTAACACTACATTTTGACTTTTTTTAATTGTCTAAAATAAGTGATTTTTTCAAATTTCAAGAATGAATTAATTATTTTTTTCTACATTACCCTTGGAGTAATTAATGTTGGAGTATATATTAGGAGTGTTTATGTGAAAAGGTAGTGAAAGTTAATATGATTAATTTCATTGTTAATTACTCCCTCCGGTTCACAATAAATGTCCAATTTACTTTTTTATTTTTGTTCAAAATAAGTGTCCAGTTATGTAATCAAGAAAGAATTCAATTTGTTTTTATAAAATAACACTTATGTACATATCTCTAAAAAGTTTTCTTATTCCTCACATTAAATGTTTACTTAGGGGTAGTTTAGTCATAGTAGGCATTTTCGTGTAAAATTTAGTATTTTCTTAATGGGCGTGTTAAATGTAAATTGGACACTTATTGAGAATCGAAAGGAATAATATTAAAAGGAATTTTTTTTAATATATTTGAAAATAATCAAAAAATTATTTATTTTGGATAGAAGGGTATATTAAAGAAGGAGATTTGTGCGTAAGGAAGAGAAAAGAAAAAAAGGAAAAAAAGCAATACGGAGGATCTCGAGTTGTCAAAAGTCATACTACTAATACAACAAGCTTATCCAAGCAGTTGCAGATTCTGCTATTGGCTATATTCCACGGTCCAATACATGTATGTAGGGCTCCCTACAGTCAGCTTGAGTTCTATGACCAAAGATTTTCACCTTTTTCTTCGAAGTTATTTTATATATGGTTATTGAACTTTTATGTTTTTATGTTTGTTATTTAAAAATTATATTTTATTTATTACATCAAAAATATTTAATTTTATATTTATTATTCAAAAAAAATTTTGTTATGCAAAAATTGTTTTACTTTGTTCTAGTTATCACAAAAGTCGTATTTGCCATATTTTTACTTGAAAAGTTTATTATGCTCTTGTATTATAAAAATCTTTATATTTATGTAACTTCAATATTATATACTATATAATATTTTTTTTACTTAGCTATTTTATTTATAACTAAAATAACTTAATATTTTTTTATTTATTATTTTATAACATAGTCATATATTTAATTTTTCCTTAACGTTAATTTTCAAGATATATTGATAGCGTTATTAAATTTGTCGGTAACTTTACTATGTACAAATCTCACGTCAAAGTTTTTAGCCACTCCTATTGAAATATTTTTAATAAGAATTATAAAAGCAACGCTCACAGCTTCATCAATCAAGCCGTATTCGTTAATTCAATAAATAAAATACCAACATTTAGTAAATTCACACATCATATTAATAGTTTTAAATAAATAATATCAACAGATAAAGCTTAAAATTTAATATTAAACTCAAATATCTTTTAAAAAAATTAAGTTTTACTGACTATAAAAAACTATCATTCGTTAAACAAATCTATTTTTGTTATTTCAAATAATTATTTTTTTGTCGTTTTCATATTTGAAGACCATAGTAAAATAATTTTTATATAACAAAATAAAGAAAAGATTTTACTTTGACACGGTAATCACTTTGACAAGATTTTATAAAACAAAGGCATAAATTAAAGATAAAGTCAGTTAAGGAAAATTAAGTATACGAATATATTATAAAAATAATAAATAAATAATATTAAATTATTTTAGATAAAAATAAAATACCTAAGTAAAAATATATTATATATTATATAATATAAAATGTATTATATAAATATGAAGATTTATATAATATCAACGGCATAATAGACGTTTCATGTAAAAATATTATAAAATCTGTCAAATGTGGCTTTTATGATAACTAAAAAAAAGTAAAATGATTTTTATGTAACAAAAAAGAATAGTAACTTTTGAGTAATAAACAGAAAGTTAAATAATTTTTATGTACTAAAAAAAGAAAAATAACTTTTAGGTAATAAACACAAAAGTTTAATGATCATCGATAAAATTAACTCACTCCTTTCTTAGCGAACTATAAAAAAAAGATGGTGTCAACGGTGGATGGAAAGGTAATTAAAAGGAAGGTCTAGTATACTAAGTTTTCACTATGCGTGGAATTTGAAAAAAGACCGGACCATAAAGGATGTAAAGGTAATCAATCAAGACCAAAAGCGGGCAAACATATATCTTCTGTTGAATATAATTCGTATACAAAATTCCAGTTCTAGTTAAATAAATACTCCCCTCCATTAACAATACCAACATTACCCAACGCAGTTCCACAAATAGGTTCTAAAAGTGAAGCTAGAGCAAGGCCTAATTTAAAATGAAGCGAATTATTAATTGTGTCATAAAGACCATTATGTCTACGCCCTGACGTTCTCGCTTGCGCTTTGTCCACCAAGCAAAATTTTCTTATATTCAAGCGATCTTTTCATGGGTGTTTGCCCCCGATTCAATAGAGGGATCGAATTGTCGGAAGGTCAAGGAAGTTGGTGACCTGATAAGGGGGAGCTGGTGACCGAAGCCCCGGTGAACAGTGGCTATAACGGTTCTAATATCTTGATATCTTGATGCTTAGCTTAAAGTATATATATTTATATGTATATCGCTTCATATTTTACTTTTGTTTCATGGATTTAGGATATGAAATGTGTTGATTTATGTTAATTTGATGTGTTTTTATATGTAGGAATGATCCGGAAGCAATCGAGGGGCGATATGTGCGAAATTAGAGCCAAAACGGACGAAAATAGGGAAAGGGCATATTTCAACGCCACAGGTGACGCCCATCTCTACCTGTGGCGCCAGAAATAGAAGCTAAAATACTGGAGCGCCGTGGAGGGCGCCAGGCACTAGCCAGGGCACCAATGACGTGAATTTTCTCCAATTTTGTCCCTAGACCTACCCAACATATATAAAATCAAGACTAAATATATTTTTTTAGGAAATGACGACACTTTGGAGAGATCTAACATATTTTGAAGAGAATTCACGTGGGGGAACACACACCACGCTTGGAAGAGGCTACTAACTAGTTTTTCTTCCGTTCTCTACTTTTAATTTCATAGCTTATTAGTTCTAGAGTTATGGGTGCTACATGAATGTTGTAGTTTGAAGCTTGAATTCTTCTTATTATTTTATCATATTGGTTTATTTTTTCAATCTTGCGCTTAATTATTTGATTGCTTGATCACCAATTGAATACTATCTACGAATATAGGATTAAACTCGGGAGAGGGAATTCTAGATTGCATATAAGATTGAGTAGAGAAAGATCTTAACTCTGAGGGGAGGGGGGGCGGATTTGCGGTTAGGATAGGAATATACCTAATAGCCTTGCTTAGTTATCATACGGGAATTATAAATGCGTTCTTGTTAATTCTAATTCCATAGGAACATAGGCATTAGATTAGATTGAATAGGCGAGTTGTACTTCGGGAGAAGGTGACGAGCAATATTAACCATGTCAATCAATAAACCAGATAAATTAATTAGATGATTTAAGTGGAAAACTCAACGGGATTGTTAGCTAACCCATAGCTCTAGAATATTCACTCACATTGAATTCGTCTCTATAATTTGCCAATTTATTTTCTTTGATCTCTTAATTTGTTACTCTATAATAATTTTAGTTAAATATTCATACTTCAGAATTCGCTTGGACAGATTAATTGTTTGGTTTAATTTAGTTGATAGTTAATCACAAGTCCCTGTGGGTACGATATCTGGACTTACAATCCTATATCACTTATCGACCATGTATACTTGCGTGTGTGTTTGGGAACAACAAGTTTTTGGCATCGTTGGTAGGGGCTTTGAAATTAACTAGTCTACTAGATTAGATTTTTACTCTTTGTCTATTCAAGTTTTTTAATCTTAGTTTAATATTTTATTATCTTTGTTGGCGTGGCATCTTGGAATGAGAATTTTTCAAATATGGATTACTCTTAATATGGTGATCCTTGTACATATTGTGGAGGACCACACTTGTGGCAAAATTGTGAATCTCAATTATATGGATGGAATTTTTGTAATGTGTGTGATTGTCAAGGTAATCATTAGGGTGGTTGTCCTAATTCTTATTATCCTTCTCATAGTTCTTATTATAACATTTCTAATTATGTTTACGAGTTTGATAGGGGTAATGAAGTGCAGGATATAAAACATGATGCATATATTAGGGATATTTTGAGGTAAGTAGCAGAGCAACAGGATGAACTCAAAAAAGATATGAAAAGAATGAGGGCAACAATCACAATAGTGAAGGACAATATGGAAGAACTAAATGAAGAGAGCGAGTACTAGCAAGAGGAAATTTTTGAAGAAGTAGATGTAGTGAGCCAATCTTGGCTAGAGGAACAAGCTCAACTGATAAAATCTCAAGAGTTTCTCCGTGATGGTCTTTCAAATATGACAGAACAACTAATAGAAGAAATAACTGAGCTCAAGCAAAAGATAGACCAATTTTGCTCAGATATCCATGACTCACAAGGTTAATTGAATAAAAAGATTGAGGCGTCTGATGCCGTACAACCAATTGTCATAGATACTGGCCAACTTATGGAGCAGAAAGAGGGATTCCAACAGTTCAACCAAATTATTATTAATTATGCCAAGGTTGACGAAGAGTGCAAAATTGAGGATGTCAAAAATAATACAATTTTGGAGTTGGAGCGTATTGGACCTCATTTTAAACACTTTTCAACATTGTGTTTGGGTGGTGACATGGGAATTGATCCAATCGAGCATATGGAGGAGTCAATAGATGAGGAAGAAAGTGTTTATATTCTAAAATTTGCCATACCAAGGAGATAAAACAACATTCCTCACTTAAAGTCCAAGAAGTGCAAGATGCGATACCTATTACTATGTTTCCTTATTTTTACACCATCGCCTCATGAACGTGACAGAAAAATTGATGCCAAACTGGAGGGAGAAAGGGGGAATTCATATCTTCAAAGTGGAAGAAAAAGTGGTGAAAGTGATGGCGTCATGTCTTGACCTTAAATCAAGCACTTGTTAGGAGGCAACCCGGCCTGTATTTTAATTTTTTTTATTTTTTTCAAGTTATTTTTGCTTGGCAGAGTTGGGGAATTCTGAGTACCCAAAGTTGAAGCGAAAGAGCATGTTTGAGCTTAAGTGTGGGGTCGTCCCGACTCTAAAGATTAAGGATCAGGTCCGAGCTAGGCCCAAGAGGGCCTCAGGGAGATTTTTCACCCTTGTGTTACCAATTTTCTTTGTGATCATGCATCGAAGACTATGTATAATATAAGTATGGGGTGGGGAGACTATTTTCTGAGGTGTAATTATATAAAATAAATTTTTTATTTAGCTTTTCTTTTAGAAATCGTAGTAGACATAGTATAGAGGAGCACCTTAACTTTTAACCACATACTATACCCTTGACTATGATAAATACCAGCACACAAGCATGAACACATAAAATTTCACATTCTTCCCGTTTAAGCATGCAATATAATATTTCAATTCAATTAATTCCAACAACCTATTTGTTACCACCCAACCTCAAAAGCCGACTTGCAACCACTAAGCACCCTCAATTCATGCACTTACTCAACAAGAAAGTTTACAACATCACCAATCATTCATGAGATCATGTGCCTTTACCAACAAATAAAAGAATGAAAATATACTAGTCCACGCATTCAAATGTGCTTTTGAATATAAATTAAGGACATCAAACAATTGAACAAAATTCGCTCACTCTCACAAAGAATTCATATGCATCCCGTGGTCGTACCATAAGCTTGCCCGTAGTGTATATCTCTACCAAATTCCTCTAGCCAAATCTAGGATCAATTAGGACTTTAAGGTTGTAATATAGGCTAAGGGACGGGTATGATACATTTAGAAATAGTTACTAACCCTCATAAGCACGTTAATACACTACATTCATGATTCAAGCACATATTCTTCTCAACCAATTCACTCGCCTTATACAACATATCCCTCTTTTCAATTAAGCACTTCTATATTTTCACTAGTTCAATAAGAATTGGAGGTGTTTATTTTTCTACATACTTTCACTATTATTTTTTTCTTTTCTTTCAATTTTTCTTTTCCTTTCTCTTTTTTGTTTCTTCACACACTCCATACATGAAAGTTCATCGGCTAGTGACTTTTGATTCAAATTTTAGTGCACCAACGGGCCCTTCCGTGGTTCCACTCAAAAAACTACTCCCCAAATAGTTCACTTTACTTATTTTAGCAACTAAGTGCCTTAGGAGGTAAAGGTTCAATCAATATCAACTTAAGAATAAAATAGGGGTGTTGCTGTGACGATCCAAAGGGTCATCACCTATTTTCCTCATCTGTTCTATACTTCCGAGGCCTTGAAAATCTCATTTTCTATCACCTCAATTTGCGTGCACAGTCCGAGCGCATAGCCGGAAAAATTTTGTGTTGAAATATGTGAATTCTATGAAAATTTTGAAGAATTTTGATATTAATATGATTATAGTTGACTTTGGTCAACATTTTTGGTAAACGGACCCGGACCCGAGATTGGACGGTCCCGGAAGGTCCGTAGAAAAATATGGGACTCGG
>MU730455.1:183568-194566 GCA_026770625.1 Nicotiana glauca
CTGTTATATTTCTTTCAGACCTTTATATGTAGTCTATTCTTAGTGGTTCGTGAGTATGTGACACCAAATCTTGGGTAGAGAATGTTGTTGAGCATTTCGTATTTATTTCAGACTTATAAAATTAGACTTCCGCAGTTATTGTTGTTATTATTAATGATGATATAAATTGACAACAGAATGGTTTTACTAATAGAAACGGTAAGTAAGTTGGCTTGCCTAGCTACCACGAGTAGGCGCCATCACGATCCCGATGGTGGAAAATCCGGGTCGTGACACTTGCTTGTAATGTAGGTGCCAATAGAAAGTTCTATAGACTCAAAGGGGCTAGCAACGGAAAATTTATTTTTATGTGACAAGAACATCCATGATCAAGCAAGAAAAGGCCTACATCATCTCCTAGATTAGGACAACTTACAATTTCGCTTGAATTAACACACGGGGCAAGTTCTAAACTACACAGGATAGCACAGAAAATCAAAAATTCTCACACACACGTTGCACATGACTCAATCAAAATGGGTATGTTCAACTCTCAAGTCAAGTAAGCACACAGAATTGAGAAATTTAAGCAAGATTGCACTATGTGGCATACAAGTCAAACAACTGAGTCAAGGCATCATAAAATAGGCTATTTACTTTACTTAGACGTCACAATTCAAACCAAATATATGGAAAGAGAGAATGTATGTCATGGCCTAATGTGCCAGCATCAACCATGTCAATGAGTATATCAAAGCGTCTCAGTTTCTTCCTAAACTAATCCTAAAAAAAATAAAGTACCCGATTCGAGCTGCATCTTTGGAAAAGAATCGATGCCCAAATAAAAACCAAGGAATACTACCTAGCTATTCTAAAAAAAGAAATCTTTTCGGTGCTTTTAAATCGGACTTTAATCCCTCAAGAAAATTGTCCAAACAATCCGTCGTCGAAAAAAACAGCTTTTTCAAAACAAAAAAAAATTCTTTTGTATTTGTATGTTTTTTAAAGCAACTAAACTGCACTAGACTAACTACACTAGAACTACTAAAAGAAATTTAAATCGAAACAAGTTGATACAAAATATACAACTATAGCACAGGTAGTATTCCTACCACCTCACACTTAAACTATGCATAGCCCTAGATGCAAGTAAAAATGAAAAACAGTGTAGGGTGAAAAGAAAAACTCATTGTCAGTCGGAGTCCACCTCTACATCATGCCCTCCTCTAGCAGCTCTGGGCTCATCATCATCCGGTCCTAGAGGCACCAAAGTCATGGGCCCCGTAGAACTATTCCCATTCTCATCCTTAGTGTATGAGCCCTTGACAGAGTTGACGTCCTCTGACGAGTGAACGGGCGGCCAGGTGCAATCCCCAACATCTCGTTGGACGTGCTAGACAAGTCATCGCGTAAATGCATACGCTCCTCTTTTGAAATACTTGCCCTGCTCATGAGTAAGTTCAACGAGTTATAAAGGTACCTGCTGAAGTTATCATCTCGCTCCATCCGGGTTGCGGGGGTGAGTTTTGACAACGTCTCTAATAGAGATGTGATGTCCATAAGCCCTGATAGAGCCTCCACCACCTTATCATGTCTGGGGTACTTCGGCACGCCTCGAAATAGTGTATACCGAGTAAGTAAATTGACGAAGAAGAACAGCCTAATCTGTCGCCCAAATCTCGTGCGGGCCATCTCACTGAGCATAATCGCAGCCACATTAATGGGTTGTCCGATCATCAAGAAGAAGATGACACACACTCTAGCTCAAGTGCAGTCGCTGCTATTCTCTACCGGCATAAGTCTTGCTTGCACGAAATTCTGCCACACTTTGGCAGCTTTGTTAAAGTCGGAGAAGACCATAGAAAGGTGAATGTTGTCCTTCTTCCTTATCCACTTGGCTTTGGAATACATACCACAAAGAGTGTGACGTATCAACTTATATTTCAGGCTTCTGATAAATCGTTGGAGTCTCCTTGGGTTAGCCCTATCAACCCCCAAATATTTGCATAAAGACTCTCAATCCATCGGCACATCCTTCCCTCTTACACGTGAAGTGTCCAACTGGTAACCCCAGTTAGCATACAACTCTCGAACCATGCTCAGGTTTGCAGGCCCCGGGCATTCCAAGAACTTGTGCATATTTAAAGCTTGCAACCTGCCAAGTACCTTCGAGAAGTTTCTTTCTAAGTTAGTGGTATTAATTCCCATCTCAGAAATGTACCGACCAAATGGCATAAAGTCCCTATGCCAAGAAATAGCTGCAGCATTAACCAAATCCAAATGAGGCCTCGGCCTTAATGACGCCTATTGAGATTCCTCGGTGACCTGTTTTCCATCACGACCATAGTATCCTGCAACGCAAATAAGTACAACTGTGAGAACACTACAAGAAATATGCCTAAGGTTGTTGTGCAAGTCATGAAATGACCCCACACTTAAAACCAAGGCACAATGTTGACTATGTCACAACTTTGGATCCAACATGTACAAGTGTTGCACCGTAAAGCTATGGGTGCTCAATACTTACCCATGCCACCCAATAATGAGTGATCATGGCTACACGAATTCACATTAAGGTAAGCAAGAGGCATATGGTATGCACCTTCACAACTACTCAACTATACTAAACTAGTCAAATTTACAAGATTCTACAACATACATTATATAAGATAGATCGTGTAGGAACATGTATTACATCAAAGCCACACACCCCTAGCATGTAAAAGCATCCCTACACACCCTACAGTTAGCCCAAATTCATACACAAATATACCCGGTTACTCAGACTTCACCGGTGCACCAAAATCCTCATTCAAGCATTTTAACAAACACATTGCGGGCATAAGTGTGTGCTTCTAATTCAAAAATGGTGGAATATGGTGGCCCTCCTAATTTTCAACGAAGTAGAGGGAATTCTAATTTACTACTCTGTATACACAATAACTACACAATTTTCAACCAACACAAGTCACCCACCATAAAAATTTTATAAGAACTACATAGGGAAATATTTATTGGGGATTAGGGATCTTGGGAATGGGATCATATTTATCGACTAGTTAAAACACAAAAAAAAAATAGAAGAGGAAAAGAAAGAAGAACTTACCTGTAGAGTGTAGAAGGAGAGCAAGAGAAAAAAAAATTTGAGAAAATTTGGTTGAGGAAGAAGAGAAAATCAGCAGAGGCTTCAGAATTTTATCTTTTGGTTTAAACGTTGGTTTTATGTTTGGGTGGGTTTGGGTGATGGTTAAGCTGGGTTGGGAAAGGATATGGATATTAGGATGGGTTGTAATATTAGTTCAAATGGGTATTTGGGTTGGGTTAAATGGGTATGATTTAGAAAAGAAAAAAAAAGAAAATAAAAAATAAAAAAATGGACTTACCTAGATCGCCCCCAACCTAGCGCCTCGCGCCCTGCTTGGCACTAGGGTTTTGAAGTATTATGTTTCCAGCGCCCCAAGAAGCGCTGGGCGCTAGCCTGGGTGCTATTTTTGCTATTTTTTTTAATCCTTATACCCTGAGCCTTTCATGTCCCCAATTTACACATCCTACACCATTATATCCGAAATTTCTATACCTACAAAAAAAATGCATAACTCTATCTACTCTTACTAAAAGAAAAATTAAGAAGTTAAACTAGGAAAACAATAAAAATTGGGTTATCTCCCAACAAGTGCCTGATTTAATGTCGCGGCATGATGCAGAGTCTCGCTTACTCATCAGCGAGTACAACCTTGGTCTTCTCACGATTAATCATTCCTCCCGAATAGTGCTTGACTTTATGTCCATTCACCAAAAATTTCCTTTCACCATTTAAAGCTCATAGCTCGATTGCACCATAAGGAGTGACTCTCACTACCTCAAACGGGCCTGACCATCTCGATTTTAACTTTCCAGGAAACAGCCTTAGCCTAGAATTGAATAATAATACTTGTTGGCCTGGCTCGAAGTGACATGGCTTGATATGCTTGTCATGCCATCTTTTTTTTCTTTTCTTTATAGAGATTAGCATTTTCATAAGAGTACAGTCTGAACTCATCTAACTCATTTAACTGCAAAAGTCTTTTCTCGCCTGCGGCCTCAAGGTCCATGTTCAAATTCTTAATGGCTTAGTATGCCTTGTGTTCCAGTTTAACGGGTAAGTGACATGCCTTCCCATAAATAAGATTGTAAGGGGACGCTCCAATTGTCATTTTATGTGCAGTTCTATATGCCCATAAGGAATCATTTAACTTTGCATCCCAATCCTTCCCATTCACACTCATCGTCTTCTCTAATATTTGCTTTACTTCTCTATTTGACACCTCAGCTTGCCCACTTGTTTGAGGATGATATGTTGTAGCAACTCTGTGGCAAACTCCATATTTAGCTAGAAGGT
This sequence comes from Nicotiana glauca, assembly GCA_026770625.1. Lineage (NCBI taxonomy): Eukaryota > Viridiplantae > Streptophyta > Magnoliopsida > Solanales > Solanaceae > Nicotiana > Nicotiana glauca. Next base: position 187,926 of record MU730455.1, read on the forward strand.
GATTCAACAACCGATTGCAAAAATGAGTCCCTTCATCACTAATTAAGGCATGTGGAGTCCCAAATCTCGAAAATATGTTCTTTTTCACAAAAGCAGCTACCACTATGGCGTCATTTGTTGGCAAAGCAATTGTCTCCACCCATTTTGACACGTAGTCAACTGCTAGCAAAATGTATTTGTTTCCTCTGGACGGTGGAAATGGCCCCATAAAATCTATCCCCCACACATCAAAAAGCTCAACTTTTAGGATGTTATTCAAAGGTATCTTGTGCCTCCTTGTGATTGTTCCTATTCTCTAACATTGGTCACACTTCTTAATGAATGCATGGGCATCCTTAAATAAAGTTGGCCAAAAGAGACCGGATTGTAGTACCTTTGCAGCTGTTCTATCTCCTCCATGATGGCCCCTATAAGATGATGCGTGACAATCATACAACACTAATTCCACCTCCTTTTCAGGAATGCTTCTCCTCATCAACTGATCAGCACATTGTTTGTACAAATAGGGATCATCCCAGAAGTAAAAGTTTACATCATGTAAAAACCTCTTTCTAGCTTCAGACTGGATTTCCGGAGGAAGTACCCCACTTACAAGATAGTTCACATAGTCTGGGTACCATGGGGGAGGGTCTTGGATTATATCAAAAAGTTGCTCATCAAGAAATACTTCTTTAATTTGGCCACCCTCCTCCACGATTACGGTCTCTTTCCCAAGGTCAGGCTACTCTAGAAGATCAACAGTCTAGCCCAGTTGCTTAGCCTTTAACCCCTCAATAGCTCCATCAGCTTTTTGTTGACTTTATAGACCCACTTGAGCAAGGTGCTATCGGACGTTCAACAGGTAGTCTCATGATCGGGCACTCATGCCCCCACATTTTATAGTCTGTATATCTATGGAAAGAGGAAGCTAGGAGAGAATTCTAAACAATTCTATCATGCCGAACAACAAAAAGAGAAAGATAAAGTGATTTGGCACTCCTGGTCAACTTTCTTTTGTTCGGGCTTTCTTTATTCTGCCTCACGAAGTTACGGGATCATTTTGCCAAGTTCCTTCCAGCCTTGATAGATGGTCAGCTACTTGGTTCTCTGTCCCCCTTCGATCTCGTATTTCTACATCAAATTCTTACAGCAACAAACCTAGTGCATCAACCTAGCCTTAGATTCTTTTTTCTAAACAGGTACCTAATTGCTGCATAATCAGTATGGACTATGACTTTCGTTCCCACCAAGTATGCCCGAAATTTCTCAAAGGCCCACACAACAGCTAACTATTCGTTCTAAGTGGTGGTGTAATTCAGATGTCCATCATCAAGAGTCTTACTCGTATAGTAGATGGAATAAAATACCTTGTCCTTCCTCTAACCTTGCACTGCCCCAATAGCGTGGTCACTTGCATCACAAATAAGTTCAAATGGTAAGGACCAATCTGGTGCCACAATAATTGGAGCAGACACCAACTTCTTTTTAAGTTCTTCAAATGCCTTGAGGTAGGCATCATCAAAGTTGAAAGCTATATCTTTTTCAAGCAACCTGCACAAAGGAGTAGCAATTTTAGAGAAATCTTTAATAAAGCACCGATAGAAACCTACGCATCCCAAGAAACTTCGAACACCTTCACTGAAATAGGTGGAGGTAATTTTTCAACCACCTCCACATTCGCCTCTTCAATGCCACCTCTAGATATTCTGTGACCCAACACGATGCATTCTTGTACCATCAAATGGCACTTTTCCTAATTTAGTACTAGATTGTTTCTTCATATAGGGCCAGAACCTTGCTTAAATTCCTTAAGCAATCTTCACAAGAAGACCCAAAAACTGAAAAATCATCCATAAACACTTCTACGAATTTTTCGACCATGTCGGTGAAATAGCCATTATGCACCTCTAGAAAGTGGCTGGTGCATTACAAAGACCAAATGGCATTCGCTTAAAGGCAAAAGTACCATAAGGACAAGTAAAAGTGGTCTTATCCTGATCCTCTGGCATATGACAATCTGATTGTATCCCGAATAACCATCAAGGAAGCAATAATATTCATGCCCGACTAATCTGTCTAGCATTTGGTCAATGAATAGAAGTGGGAAGTGGTCCCTACGGGTTGCTTTGTTGAGCCGTCTATAATCAATACAGACTTTCTACCCCGTCACAGTGCGAGTAGTAATGAGATCATTCTTCTTATTCTCAATCACAGTCATTCCCCCCTTTTTGGTTACACAGGAACTGGACTTACCCAGTTGCTGACAGAAATAGGAAAAATGATACCTGCATCGAGCAACTTGATTACTTCCTTTTTCACCACCTTTTTAATAATGGGATTTAACCTCCTTTGTTGCTCCACACTAGGGCGGTGTCCATCTAAGAAGATTTTATGCATGCAAACCGATGGACTAATTCCCTTGATGTCAGCAATAGTCTACCCTATAGCCTTTTTATGCTCGCGGAGTACTCTAAGAAATTTTTCTTCTTGAGTGTTGGTCAAGCTGGACGAAATAAACACGGGCAATGTCTCAAAGTTCCCTAAATAAGCATAGCACAGATGTGCTGGAAGCGACTTAAGTTCTAGATTTGGAGCTTCTACAATATATGGCTTAGGAGGGGTCAGAGTGACAAGCCTATCCAACTCCTCAAATTTCCCAAACCCCTGGACATAACTGCGGGACATATCCAGTACTTTCTCAATTTATCCCATCATTTCATCTTCACTATCTTCTTCATCCCTAATCAATACTCGTTCAACAGCATCTACAGGGCTTATATAGGGCACTAACGATGTGGCATCACTCTCCACCACAGAGACCATGGATAAATCTTCATAGTGGGCTGGCAACCTGAGTGCTTTATAAACATTGAATACCTCCACTCAATTACCTAATCTCATCGACATCTTTTCTTCGCAAACATCAATAATAGCTTGGCCCATGGCTAAGAATGGACGCCCCAAAATAGATGGGACTTCTCGATCGCGCTCGTAGTCTAGGATAATTAAATCAGCAGGGAATATGAAAGACCCCACTTGAACCAGCACATCTTCAATCACTCCTTCAGGATGAGCAAGGGAGCGATCAGCCATCTGTAAGATTACCGTTGTTGGGCATGGCTCATCCAGCCCTAATTTTTAAACACCGATAGCGGCATCAAATTGATGCTTGCTCCTAGATCACATAAGGCTCACCCAACTGCATATTTACCAATCAATATTTGGATAGTGAAACTACCTGGGTCTTTCAATTTCTGAGGTAGCTTACTTTGAATTCTTGAGCTTTATTCCTTAGTGAGTGCCTCGGTTTCGAACTTGGTCAGCCTCATTTTATTTGCAACTATTTCCTTGATGTACTTTGCATATTTGGGCACTTCTTGTAAGATGTCAACCAATGGAATATTAATTTGCACCTGCTTCAGAATATCAAGAAACTTTTTATATGTGAGTTATGTTTTACTTTCTGCAATCTTTGAGGAAACGAAGGTGGTGTCCTTGCAATCACCGGTGGGGGTTGCTCAGCCACCACCTCTCCAGCTGGCTTCTCAGACTCCTTAAATTTTCCTGATGTTGATTCAGTAGTGGTTGGCCTCTCATCAAAAGTCACATGTTTGCTCTTTTTCGACTGAACCTCTTCTAATTTTCTCCTATTCCTCAATGACACGGCATTAAGGGATGCCTTAGGATTAGCTTTAGTGTCACTTGGAAAAGCTCCAACTGGTCTAGTGTTTTGAGAACTGGCAAGCTTTCCTATTTGGCGCTCCAAATTTCTGAAATTGATCCCGAGCTGTTGATTGTCAAGCAACAACTGCTTCAACAAATCATTTCCTTTCTTTTCTACCTGTTGAGGTGGCTTCTGAGGTTGATGGGAATTTCCTTGGGGTCTATAATGATTCTGATTCGACTGATTTCCACCCCATGAGAAGTTGGGACGATTCTTCCAATTTGGTTTATAAGTGTTCCCATATTGTGCATTCTGATTCTTTGGGCCCCTGCTCTATTGTCCCACATAGTATATAGATTCTTGATTCGTGGGGCACATGTTACTCATATGGTTGTCACCATATAGTTCGCAGCAAAGAGACATCTATTGTATATGTTGCATCTGTTGTGTCTATCGCATTGACATTATATTCATCTAGTTTTCCAATTTTGCTATCTCAACTCTTATGGTAGAGAAGTCATCAAGCTCAATCAACCCGGCTGCCTTCTGTTTACTTGCCTTGCATCAATCCCCATCTCCTTGACAGTTATGATCATTGGTAGTGAAGTTATTCAACAATAGTTGAATTTTACTATATGGTTTTCCATGCAACTACCCCTACAAGCTGAATCAAGATTCATCTTTGAGGCCTCATCTAGCTCGTCAATAAAAGTGTGTCCCAATACCTCATCAGTCTGACAATGATGCGATTAATCTCTAATTTGCTTCTTGTATCTTTCCCAAGCTTAGTGTCTCGCCATCCTATTGTTTGAACCCAAGAATTTGACTCCTCAATGACTTTGTGTTCTTGGTGGGGAAAACTTGATTAAGAATTTCCTTTCTAGATCATCCCAAGTGTGGATTGAGTTGGCGGACTCTTTCTATAACTATTCCCTAGCTTCCCCTAGCAGTGAAAAGGGAAAAAGTGTCAGCCTGACATAGTCCTTGGAAATTGATATATCTTAAATAATCTTGGCTTATGTTTTGATAATTTAACAAACTTACTATTAAGAACCAGATAGGGAACCTGACCTACTTGGATTACTGCAACATTTAATGGACTCTAGCTAAAGGTGAATAGATGCAGCTTCAGGAGCTAGTACCAACACAAGGACCTGATGCTCTTGTGTTTTCCTCATAGCAATACAAAGTCATTTGGACATAGCTAGAAATGAAGTGACTGACGACACTGTTTCTGCCGCACTGCACTACACTGTAAGTCGACTCATTCTCTAACCAAAGTACTCACATTATTTCAAGTGATATGATTAAGATGTACCCAATGAGCTTTATACACAAATATCAACGGAAGGTTTCTGTTTCTCATTTCGAGCCTCTCGAAAAATAAGCTGAGAAATCAATTCTCACAAGCTTGAAGAACAAGGTTGAACTCTACTACGGACCAGTTCCTGAAAGATAGATTGGTGTTCTCCTAGTTGAGTTCTAACCTTGTTATTGTACTTACTGTATCTCCTAAACAGCTTATCCAGAAGCATTTTGATTAGGAATCCTCTTGTAAATCCGTAAAATCCTTTGAGTTTATATTGTGACTAGATTTAGTCATAAGTAAAAGTCTTTATAATCGTAGAGTTACAAAGTGGCTTGTGGTGATAGCATCACAAGTTAGAAAAAGCCTTTGTAACTAGGATAGTCACAAATTGGCTTGTGGTAAAGGTACCACAAGTTAGTTGATCAAATCTGTTGGTCCAAGTTTAGATGAAGTTTTGAAGATTGACAAAATGAACTCAGTCATGAACCAGGTCCATCATGTGAGACACAGTGTTGATATGTTTGCACATGTGACATACGTGTGAAGAAGATAAGTCTCAAGGATTAGTAATAATATTTCCTGAGTTGATTGAAAAGGTTGCATAGGATAAGGAGTTGAAGTATCCTTATCTGAAGAGAACTACATCTGGATCAAGGATAAGGATTGGAGTTTGAATTGTTCTAGGATTCGAATTTGATGAAGGATCAGTAATTCGAGTTTTAATCAAACTCTGATTACTAACTCTATAAATAATAATGATTGTTCTCTTTTACAGGTGATTGCACATACGCAGAAGTTAAACTAAATTGAGAGCAAAAGAGCTAGATGATTTTGCAAGAAATTTGAGTGTGATTCAAGTGTGCAAATCTGAAGCTATATGAACCAAGAGTGAAGAACCAATTCCATTGTGTCTTTCTTTATTTCTAGTTCAATTGTAATAGGTGTTTTCATATTATACATTTCAGCTTTTGTAGAAGCAATTGTAATAGGTACCTTTAGTATTCAAGTTATAGGCTAACTTGAAAGTGTCACAGCAGTTAGAGGTTGGTTGCCACACTGGGATTAGAGTTTAATCCTTAGGTTTACAAGAGTTTGTAAATGCTATTTTGGCTAAGTGATTTTAGTGGAGTTTGGGAAAATCCTACTGAGTAGTAGGTCATGGTTTTTTTCACCTTTTGAGCCAGGTGTTTTTCACGTAAAAATCTCTGTGTTCTTTATTTTATGCACTCTTAATTCCACAAACAGTCATAATAAGTACATCTAGAAGAACCAGGTTCTTCTAGTGCGAAAATTAGGTACCACACAAATCACCCCCCCTTCTTGTGTGGTATTGACGTTAAGAACATCAATTGGTATCAGAGCAGGTTATCCTTGAAGAGGCTAACACCTTATGAGAAGATCAACAATGAGTGCACCACCTGGGAACTGGGACGGGCAATCCACTGCCAGGCCTTCACTTTTCAATGGTCTGTACTATTCTTGGTGGAAGAACAGAATGAGAGATCACATTATGGGGGAAAATTATAGACTTTGGGACATAGTCACTGATGGTCCCCTAGCAACCACTAAGAAGAATGCTGAAGGAATTGATGTGCCAAAAACAAGGGCTGATTGTACTGCTGAGGACCTGAGGAAATGGGAGAAAAATGCTAAGGCCAAGAAGTGGCTTGTATGTGGACTAGGACCAGA